>MU034098.1:16942-105602 GCA_011833715.1 Carcinoscorpius rotundicauda | reverse complement strand
CTCCTCTATACAAATATCGATTATCTGATGAAAAGAAAATTATTCCAGGTAAATATAATACAAATATATCTAATTAAGCACTGGAATATCTCACTATTCGTTGGTAATAGTTGGCGGTGGTGGTGAAGACTAACTGCCTTCTCTCTAGTGTTACACATAGCCATCGAGTAGCTTTGCGCAAAATTCAAAACAAACAAGCATAATTAATCAATAAATTTTCCTTTATAATTTAAGATGTTATTATATTTATACTTTATTTTCGATTATAATAGAAATAGAATTCATTTTGTCCATTTTGTATCTTTGGGTTAAATTTAAGCAAAGGAACAAAGTTTTGGTTAAATATTCATATTTTTTGTTTCATCAGAATCCAATGATCCTAAACGAGAGTAAAATTAGGAAAAGTGTCTCATTTTCTTCCAATGAAGAAGGTAAAATATATCTTTAAGAGTTTCAGTGAAAATATTTCTGAAACATTTGTGTTATTTGTGGACAAGAGAAAAAACCTCCTTCTCTCACCTCTCAAATTTACCCCAACTGCAGATCTAAAATACACTATTTTCCAATAGAAGATGTACGTATCAACAACATTCAAGTTCTTCTAATGGTTATCGTAGTTTAAACACCAAACTGTGGAACGTGAATACAATGTTGAGTTCTTACACAACTAATGACATTTATAAACATTGTGAAAAGTCTCTTACAAAGAAATACGTTTGACCTTCGTCTCTGTTTCTGATTCATTATATTTGTGTACTCTGTCGTATTTCCAGTGTTTCACGGATATCATTGGTTCTAATACCTGAGGGTTAAGCCCACAATGACTACCTTCACTCATTATATTTTAATTATGTTTGTCGTAAATAGTCTGCTATGGCCAAATTATCATTATTTTTACTTCTTCTACATACTTAATGTAAACGATATTTTAGATCAAGTTCTGTGTCTCTATTACAGTTTCTTCCATGTCAACATTTAATGATTCAGTAAAGAACATCATTAGGCTAATACAACAATGAGCTGGCATTCGACGATTTATAAATTAAACGAAGTAATCTTAACACATTCGCATGGGATACTATGTATGTGCCTTGTTTTGTTCCTGTAGTAGAAGTTATTCAGGGTTAGGTAATAAGGTGTTTATTTTCTTTCAACGTTTAATGTCAATGTTCAAGTTATTCTAGAGAATAGTAATTTCTAGTGTAGAATGGAATGTTGGCAGGATACCAGGGTTTATATATTATTTTTTAAGATTTTGAACTTTAATAAAAGGCCCATCTATTATGTGTGGGCTTAATCTGTAGACGGTGTTATACTCTTTAATAAGTTATATTAAGTTTCTAAGTCTTCTTTGTAATAAAATGTAATACTGAGTTTCTAAATATAGGGTTTTCTCCCTAGAAAAAATAAAAAAAATGTTTACTTCACGTCTTATATACGTATTTTGATGTCTGTCTGTGTAATTATGTACATAATGATTCATAAATATACCAGTTAGAAGCGTCTTAGAAATGAAGTTATTGATGAAAACAATTTTATAATCTTTCTTTTTCAGTTATATTGTCAGACAAAACTTATAAGGTGGAAATCATTGAAACTGTAAAAGTGGACGCACCTGAAAGGTATGTATTTTGAAATAAACCTAATAATTAATAGTTTAATAATAAAACTTTAATAATTAATTAAGCTTAAATAGTTCTCCGAGCGTTCTTCTCACAATCAGCAGAACGCAGATTTGAACTCGCGTTATACCAAACACTTTCAGTTCAGCTGGGGTGGGGGGCTGTTATAATATGATGATCAATCTCACTATTTGTTGGTAAAAGTGTAACCCAATTGTTAACATTGGGTAGTGTTGATTATATGTCTTCTAGTCTATAAATACTAAGTTAAGGGCAATTAGCGCAGATAACCCACATGTAGCGTTGTGCAAAATTCAAAACAACCTCGCCAAATGTAGCATTTATGAAGCTACGAAAACTGGTGAAGTACTGAATAAATATTTTGAAAGTAGAAAGACGTTTCAATGTGTTTTCTAAATCAAATAGGACACATTCGGTTTGAAAAATATATGTATCAGTTAATGTATATTATATATTTTTCTTTATAGTTGTCTTTCAATCACCATAGTGAACATATATACTGATAGATTTAAAGAACATACATCAGTGATGTGTATTAGTTACTATCAAACAGTCATGGTGTTATAATTGTTTAGTGTATTAGCTACTATCAAGTAGTCATGGTGTTATAATTGTTTGTTTTGAATTTCGCGTAAAGCTACAGGAAAGCCATCTGCTCTAACTGTCATTAATATAGCAGCGGACGACTAAAGGAAAGGCAGCTTGTCATCACCACACACCGCTAACTTTTGGGCTACTCTTCAGTCAAAGAATAGTGGGATTGACCATGAATTAAACATTCTCCCACGGGTGAAAGGGCGGGAATGTTTGATGTGATGGGGATTCGAACTCGCGACTCTCAGATTACGAGTCCAGGGCCCTCCTACCCACGTGACCATGCCGGGACAGCTAAACGCAACCTTTCATATCATCTTTGTCTTTAATACTTTCTAAGTGTCGATTTTCAATTATAATTTTATCTGAACCTTTAATTATTGTATTTAAAAGTCAGGAAGACAAATTTTGTGACGTAGTTTACGTGACCCTCAAATAAACATTGAATATTTAGTCGATATTTATGCCAACATGTAAATATTCTAGCACGTTTAGTTTCACAGGACGAACTTCAAGTTGTAAACTACATCACATCTACTATACCCTGTGTTATCGAAGTGTTTCATGTAATATCAGGACTCTTCAGTTTAGCTGATATACGGCAGATCTTATAGTTGTTGAGACACTACTTGTACTGTCAAATTGATTGAACAATATGTTTTTATGTTTGAACTTGTTTAAATTCGTGAATCGTGACATTTTTCAATGTTATCAAAGTTATTAGCCACTAAACCTAATGCCAGGATTTATCAATATAATACAGTTTATATAAATCTATAGATCTTCTCTGATGAAATTCACTTTTGTGTAAATGTACCAAAACAAATTCAGTATTTGTAATTACTGTTTCTATTTCAGTGACAAAAAAATCGAAAAATTCTCTGAAGAAGTTTTTCCACCGTTTCCGAAAATCTGTTTCTCGTGAAATGGGTTTCTCGACATCACTGATTGGAGAAATATTATGTTTCATCGTTTTGAAGATCTAAACCATCATGTGACACTAAGATAACCAGTCTGTGACGATCTGTAAGTCTCAGGTTTTTATGATTTTAGCAGGATACTGAATTTTTATGTTGCATATATACAACGTAATGTATTGTATTACAAGAAACAAGTTTAAATTCATTAATTGTAGCTGTTAACAAGTGGTCAAAATATGGCCTTACTGGCCTTCTTTCGGCCCTGAAAAACCAACGTCACTGACTACATACGACTAAATAGTCATTTTTCTTCATGAATTGTTTAGACAAAGGTTAAATACTAAAACTTTGGGGTGAAGTGGCTTTGCGGAGAATGCTTGGTGTGTTTTCTGTACTTTTCTGATAATACTGGAAGTCATGCTGACTATTTAGATGTATTTTACCTGGTGAGATGACGATATTTGTTTAGTGGTCAAGTTATTACATAAAAGTGTTCTTTATACAATAATCATTATCTGATGGTATTATTATCATGAACTTTATCTAGAAAAAAACTCCTTTTGAGATTATATGTGACGAGAAAAATAAATTCTAACTTACAATGGATATTTAGTTTGTATTTTTTATTTCAGACTATCATACATTTCAACAGAAATATGTTGAAGATCGAGAGTTCATAATTTTCCTTACCCTTCTGGAATGTCTCTGAATAGATTTATACTGATATTTTCAGTTGAAATTACTTACTTGATTTATCTACATTTAGGCTCAAATTTCAGACACTAAGAGACACAACTATTTTTATAACCATGGGGTGTTTTTATGTTTTTTACCAACATCCGTGTGGCTTGACACTAATTGGATACTTTAACTTTTAATCCATGTTAATATAAAAACAACAATCTGTACTTTAACTACAACTGTTTCCTCCCCACGTGACGTATCAAACCCACTCACGTCACTCTACACCGGAGGATACTAATAATATGATATCAATTCTCAACCGCTCTCCGAATACACGGCGGCTCTTTTTTATTATTATTGCGGTGTAAGAGAGCCTTTGGTGATCTTCTGTTTAAACCATTTGCACTATTATACTGTAGGGTGTTATCTGTCTGTCCCTCAGTCAGTAAACACTAAAATGATGCCATATAAGGGGTACTTAACGTTGTAATTTGTACTGTCGTGACGCTAGTGTAACGTGCACATGCCATAAATCACGAAGAGAATTATAAACTGTACGATACAACACAACATGACGTATGAACTTGAAAAAATATTTTTCTTACTCTTCATTTTGCTTTTATCTGCTATTGAAAGAAAACACGTTAGAGGTCGTTTCACCAAATATCTGGTTTATTAATATATTTCGTAGGTTAAAATTTAAAGAAAGTTAAAAAGATTTTGTATTCAATTTATTATTTTGTAGTTAATTCATTACAAGGAAAACAAAACTAACCTGGCAAGAATCACCGTATAATACCTCAGAAAATAAGGTAAGAGATAATTTCAAAATACAATAACAACTATTTCTAACTGATGATTATGTCTCACCAAAGTTCGAAAGAAGGAAATTATTAAAAGTGAAAATTACCTTATGTAAAAGTTATTCTTATTGTATTTTAATATTATTCATTCAACCTAGCAGGTTCCGTAGCAGATAGCAGTGGCCCGACATAGCCAGATGATTAAGACATGATTGATATGGTGTTTCCCGCCACAACCGCAGCACCTCGGTGCTGTTAAGCAGGCAGCAGAGACATGTTCATATCTTTGACAATTGTAGCATTGTGTTACAACAACTGCCGGAGTTTTAGTTGCTCTACTTGGTATTTTTGATACCAAAGCGTTAATCCATTATTTATTAATTTTTGTATGTTGTATTTGTTTGTTTGTTTGTTTCTTGGAATTTCGCACAAAGCTACTAGCCATCCCTAATTTAGCAGTGTAAGACTAGAGGGAAGGCAGCTAGTCATCACCACCCACCGCCAACTCTTGGGCTGCTCTTCTACCAACGAATAGTGGGATTGACCGTCACATTTTACGCCCCCACGGCTGGGAGGGCGAGCATCTTTAGCACGACGCGGGCACGAACCCGCGACCCTCGGATTATGAGTCGCACGCCTTACTCGCTTGGCCATGCCAGGCCTTTGTATGTTGTAACTGTCGTCAATATCAATACGTATGAGATTCGTCGGTGCCTGTGTTTTCTTTGAGATTATTCGTTCTATTTTATTGTGTGGAATGCCTTGTTCATCTAAAGCTTGTGTGAGTTAATGGTCTGGTGAGACCCTCTTACCACAATGGCTTTAGGCTGCGGCTTACTTCCTGGAAGGTGGATTTTAATATTTCCGGGTTTGAAGGCATCTGCTGGCCACTCCTTCACTAATCTGTTAATGTCAGCTGCGTCATGCTCTTGAACAAGGACACCGCCTCTGGGCAGACGCTTAATGTTAACTATGGTAACGTTCGGCATGCAGCGGTTAACCTCTGTGGCAAGCAGGGGTTGGTTGTACTGGCCTGGAATACCTTCTATTATGGTTGTGAATTGTGGTGGTTTTGTTTTTTGTGTTATGTTGTTACTTGTTTTCTGTTGTTTCTGTGATGTTTTTTTTTTCTTTAGATGTTACTGTGATAAAACCTTCTGTGTCTGGTTCACTGTCTGTGGTATTTTTCGGAATATTGTTTTCAGTAGAATTACCAACATCCACGTTGTTTGTTTCAAATTCTGTTTCTTTAGTTTTGTTAAATATTTTATTATTACCGGTGTTTGCAGGAGAAGCTACCTTTACCTCGGTATTAGTAGCAACAACTGATTCTTCTTCGTTTTCGGAATTTTCCGTTGAATTTGTTTATTTAATAATTTTTCTTTTTACTTTTTTTTCTGACATTATTTTCATTAGTTTTTTCCGATGTACTTAATTCCTTTTTTGCTATATTACATAATACTAACAGTGGAGAAGTAGTTAAATTATATCTTAATTTGCTACCAACAAGACTTGACTTGATTTTTGCATACCCACCTCGAGTATCGAAACCTGATTTTTAACAGTAAAAGCACTCGGACACTCACCGCTTAGCTTGTGGGTGAAAATAGCTCTCGTGTTCCTTCCATAATTCGACTTTATTTCAGACGAATCTGCAAGAGAGCAGAGAGAGAAACAGACACGTACTTCACAACTTCGTATCTATCCAGTAAGTGGACCCATACTGTTTGCTTTAAGTGAAATCTGTGAGTCAGAAAATGGAACAGAGAAGTAAGTAAAGTGAAATTTTGGTGCTGTTGCAAGATTATTAGCGATTTAACATTATCAGCCACATGCCACCCATAACCTCTTGTGGGTTTTCTAATTTTATATTAACTAAGTCTTCCGCTTTTCTATAGCTTTGCAAAACTCCCGGTTTATCTGCCAATTAGAATTTCTTAAGCTTTCGCATTTACCCTTGATTTTTTATTTATGGCTAAACATGAATAGTCTATTGACGTTTAAGAAAATCTTCATTCAAAAAATCACGTTTGAGGTCAATAAATCCAGATAATGTTTCAAAAACTTATAACGAATATAACACGGTGTAAAGGTCTTAAATGGTCGCTGTGTAATCTCCTAAGGTTGATATTAAATGAGAATGCATTTCACTTCACATTCAAAAGACTGTTTTCATATATTAATATATTCATCATTTTATGAAAAACAATCCTGTCAAATGGAAAATTCCTGGATTAAAATGCCTTTGGGTAAGTTTTATGTTAACATTTCTTAATTATAATTGATTTTCTTTACAAAATGTTTCCAGGTATTCTGTATAAGAAATTCTCACTTACAAGCCTCCCCCCGTGGCACAGAGGCAAGTCTGTGGACTTGTATCGTTACAATCCGGATTTCAATACCTGTGGTGGGTAGAGTATAAGTAGCCCGTTGTGTTTAATTACAATCAAACAAAAATCACTTACACTTTTTGTTTAACATTTTTATAGGTTTGAAGTCCATATGTCCTGATGGTTTTTCAAAATAATTTCACTGTGTAACATAAATTTTGTTCCTGGATAATGAGTGTTATTTTTTAATTGCTTATGTTGTAAAAGTATAGAAAATGGCCATTATTCCCTTCAAACTTTGCTTTTGCGACCTGAATAACAAAATTTGGAAATTAACCTATTTCCTAAGCAAAAACAGGCAAATTTGCACGTGTTTATTTACACTAGGTCTGAATAAAATAATATATGAATCAAGATTTCCATGTATTTATTCTAAAGTTGTACAACAATGTTTAGAAGTGGGTAGTTTTTCGAGATTTGCAACTGTAATGTAAATCACTTTCATGTATCAGCCTCCAAATATCGTCTTCCATCATGTTTTCTTTATACGCTTCTTGGTAGCGACGTTCAAAGTTCAGTATATCTTGGTGGAATCGCTCGCCTTCCTAAGTATGCTCCCATGTTCTTGAATTTATCAAAGTGAGCGTTAAGGATATGGACTTTCAGGGACATCCTGCAGCCCATTTTTACCGTAGTTCTTCACCAGTCTCAACCAGTTCTACATGATTTTGAACCTTGTGATTGTCCAAGAAACCTTGAATCACTGCGACAAATCTGCTCCAAGCTTTATTTCCTTCCTACTGGGCTTCTTGAGGAATTCTTCGCACTCGAGGATTATTTGTGGTCCAACGAAAACACAAGCTTTGACCTTTGCCTGAGACAGCTTAGGGAAGAAGTCTCGAAGGTACTTGAAGGCTGCAGACTCCTTATCAAAAGCTGTGACAAATTGTTCATGAGATTCAATTTTATGTGCAATGGTGGAAACAACACCTTCTGGAGGTCCACTAGTGGCTCACACTTAATATTGCACCTCCCCACAGAAAATTCGGGCCGTTTTGCTTCCTGTTGTGGTGTGCTGCAATGTCCTTGCTGTCCCAGAGGCAAAGATAACAGGAATACTTGATAAAGCCTCCTTGGAGACCAATCAGAAATGCCACCATTTTGAAGTCTCCGATAACCTCCCATCTACACTCGTCATACTTCAAAGCTTCTAGCAAGGTCTTGACGCTGTTGTATTCCTCTTTGAGGTGCACCGAATAAGCTAGGGAAAAAATAGATTATTATTCCCGTTATGGAGCAGTACAGCTTTGAGGCTTCTATAACATTCTAGAAAGTTCGTGAAAATTCTCTATCAGCTACTCAGCACTGAATCTACTTGGAATGTTCTGGAAAATGGGTAAATTGGAAAATTTCATTACCCAACCCACAAAAACAAAATTTGAAGATAAAAATAGGTCTTTATAAAAATAACTCGACTAGCCTCTGCAAGCAAACAACTCTTGACAGCTTCCTCACTTCAGTATGCAACACTAACTGGTTCACCAGTTAATCATTTTTTTTCACATAGCCTAACAAACAGTTGCGAATTAAGTGCTTTAATTTTATTTATCGATCTGACGTATATTTTAAGAGTATCATAATCAGTGGATTATGAAGAGAAAATGGTTAACCACATAATTAACAATTTTGAAAAATAAAATAATTATATGTTACTAGTAGTAATAATATGTAACTTACAAACAATCTAGGCCTAAACATACCTAGTTAAATTACTTATAATGAACTAACAAAGCCATGAAATTTTTCGATACCAAAGTATGCAAGATTAATGTACTTGCAAAATTATTAAATTTATCTTGTAATAACACAATTAATAATCAACAACTCATTTACAATTCATTTAAAATAACTTAGATGATAAAGGAGATATAAATATCTATTTTCCCAAAATCCAAACATTAATGACATGAAATACTCAATTCTCCTATGTGTAAATAAGAGTAAAGCCACACAAATGACATCTGAGTCACCACTACCACAGGTATATCAACCATATTTGAAGTATGGTAAAGTTTATCAACATGTACCAGTCCCCTGGTAGAACTGGTATCAACAGAAACAAAAGTATGGGAAGAGCAATTTTCTCCCAAAGCAAACAACTTGGAAGCATCAAAAGTAGTGGAAAACTAAAATTCTTGAAATGGTGTGGAATATGACAGAATAAAATAAAAAAAGTGTTGAAAAAAAAAAAAGAGAGTCCAAATGTTTTCTCATTGATTACATTCTTACTTAGAAACATTGTTTTACTGAAAAGAAGAAATTACTGTCTAAACCCATGAATCTAATTTCCTGAGAATTAAATTCTGTATATAACGTTGAACTAAATTCCTGGGAAATCTTACCAGTAGCATGTTCAGCTATAATGTGAATTTCTATAGTCAATACACTGATCATATATTACTGATAGTCAATACACTGATCATATATTACTGATAGTCAATACACTGATCATATATTACTGATAGTCAATACACTGATCATATATTACTGATAGTCAATACACTGATCATATATTACTGATAGTCAATACACTGATCATATATTACTGATAGTCAATACACTGATCACTATATTACTGCAGCAGTAATTTGGTTTGTCAACATATTAGATACCCAGAGCTCTCATAAATGTGAACATATGATCTTAATGTAAGGCTCAGGAAAAAAAGAAAAATACCAAAGACAGGAATTTTTATTGTTTCTTTTGTTGTTTTGGTTTTATTTCTGACTATTTGAAAGCTGCAGGAATATTCTTCAATGACATCATATGTTTATTCTGGTTTATCAAGTGCAGTATGTAATAATTGATTGAAATCCAAATTATTTATTAGATAAAAATTCATCTTGACCAAAAAATATAGAATGTCAATTTTTTATATTTGAAAAGAAAGATATAAACCCTTAACAGAATTAGATTTATCTTCATTAATTTTCTAAAAGGTACAACTGAAGATTGACATTTACACTCTTAAAACACTTTAGTAGTTTAACACTAATAACACAAACACAGAAAACTGTACAGTTGATTTAAAAGACCTTTACACTTCACGTTTTTAGTAGATAATAGATAACAAAATAAAATACATCACCTTCATCTCTCAAGTCTACGTAAATACTCTTCTTTTCACTCTTAATTTCAACATCATCGTTGGAAAACTTCCATTTGTCACCTTTCTTATACTGTCCTTACTCATAAAACATACAGTACAGATTTAGGATCAGTTCCTGAAATTAAAATAGTTATGTCACCTTTTTGTACACCTCAGTTGT
The DNA here is from genome assembly GCA_011833715.1 of Carcinoscorpius rotundicauda. NCBI lineage: Eukaryota > Metazoa > Arthropoda > Merostomata > Xiphosura > Limulidae > Carcinoscorpius > Carcinoscorpius rotundicauda. The sequence goes on along the minus strand of MU034098.1, from coordinate 95,299 downwards.
ATGTCTGCGGACTTACATGCTAAAAATCGGGTTTCGATACCCGTGGTGGGCAGAGCACAGATAGCCCATTGTGTAGCTTTGTGCTTAATTCAAAAAACAGCAACAACAACTTCAATAAACATGGCATACTATTTCATTGATTAAGTAAACAAATTATGCATTACAAAGATAGAGTTTTAAAATATTCAAAACATATTATCTAACATATGTTCATTAAAAATTAAGAAAATGTGACAGCTGTTAAGATGAAAACTACACTTTATGAAATTGACTTTAATGCGATACTTATAAGATTACTATATGGAAGCATGATTTTACAAAGCCTTTCATACTGTTTTTCTTTCTATGCTCCTGCAGATGATAATTATGAAATTACAAACTGTTAAAGACATGTTAAAAGGTCAACAGAAAATTCTGCAGTTTCAAACACTGGTAAAAGATAAGGTAGCCTTGGATACCTGGTTGGACTAATATTTTGAATGCTAATGCACTGTCTTCTCATCAGTTTATAAGAACTGACCAAAACTTTTCAGCATGATATTTAAGCAGTAAAATGAAATAAATAACACCCAGAATTTGCCTTTACCAGACTCAACTTATATTCATCTGATCTATTTAAAATGTGTGTTGGTGTGCATTACAACTGAATATACCCCAAATCAGTCATTTTCTGACCTCAACAAAGTATTTAGTTATTTCAAAAAAAGATTTCATACACTAGCCAAAGAACACTATTAAAAAACAGAAACAAGAAACAGTCTCACCTTTACCTTACACACGTCATGTGTGCCAGACTAAACAACATTACCAAACAAAAAGCATCACAATGTGATTGAAAAATCAATCAGTTAACATGACTGTAATCCATCATTACTACATAACCTGTGTGAGGAAATTAGTCACTCATACAATCAGCATGGATATTTCTAAGGCAGACATAAAGAAGACAGCTATCTGTGGAAGATGTGAACTGCCTCTAAAACGATTAATTTTTGATCACTGAATATTGAAGACAATAACAATTGGACACACAAGTTTATTATTTTCATAAAATTATTTGATTACTTTGCACGAAACTAACTAATGAATCAATTCTCATTCTGATTCAGAAATTTTGAAATTTAACCATGAATCTTACAACAACAAGTTATTTTATGGTCTGGCCTAAAGCTAAGCCATGTAAATCTAAATCAGATAGTCAAAGTGAGAGAAAAATAGTGCCACCATCAATACAGATACTCATTTATTTTATTTTCTGGTCAAAGACATTAAAATTACAAATGGTTGATATAAATAAATCAACTTTTTTTTAGGCTGTTTGCAAATTTTTAACACTGCTTCCATAGGCCAGACACCCAGGATCTGTGCTGAATGGGTGCCCTTAATAAATAACATTCTTCCGGAATGAGCTAAAACTCACTTTTAGAGATTTCAGGTTGAACAAAAATCTCCCACAAAGTTTTATGATAAACATATGCAGATTTAGTAATGTTATTGCAAGTTTTTGACTCCCATAGTACACAGCAGTAAACTTGGAAGATGTGTACGTTGTGTTATTGACTATTTGTTCTCATTCTTGCTTTTTGTTTTCAGAGTAGATACAAAGGCCATGACTTTCATATCAGTGGGATAATTCTCATCTAGCTATTTCAAAAGTTTGTTCTTCAATCTATCTTTCATTTCTTTAAACATCATTGACTAACATATCAGTGCAAGTAAAACTTTCTCTGGCAAAACTTTTGCTCATTATTGACAAATGAGAATAGTTTTGTATCATCAGATTTAATTGTATTTCCAGTCATGTTCATAAGATCATCTGGATCTCCTGGAAGTAACGTAGTACTAAGAATCCTTAATCTTGCCATGCAGAATGCAAGCAATCAACTGCTCTTTTCAAGAGCACTGAAACTTGATGCTTTTCAAAGAGCTTCTTGATTTGGAAAGTTTAATGTTGTGGATTCAATACCAAATTGAATCAGCATTGCTCCTGTGCCATGTTGAAATACCACAACAAAGTCTTGCTTTTACACTTCAGTTCTTGGATTATCTGCATCATTCATTCAGTGTCACAAACTCCATGGGATCCTCAGAAGTACTACTAGGAATTTCATCTTCATCACTCTCCAGTGAAATAGATGAATCAGTCCTTCATTTTCTCTTTCTTCATACTTTTAAATTACCTTGCAGCTCTCTCACACCTGCTTTTTATGCCATTTTGACCTCTAAGTCTGAACCATTACATCTACACTGTCACTTTGAACTTACAAGCCATTTTCTTCTTTTCCTGTATCAACCTTATCTGTATATGTACCTTATTGGTAAAGGTATCAACCAATAAACAAGTGATCAGAAGTAACTGCAAAGTGCAATTATCTACCCATGCTCTTTTTGGTCTTGTATCTGAATTTATTTCAATGAAAAACTATTTAATTTTATAAAAACTAGTTTTTCACACTTTAAAACTTGCACATAAAGAGTCATTGAAACAATTAAGTTATAAAGAGAACTACTTGCCTGTTAAGTGCTCTTGAAGCTTTACTAGTTGCTTCAGGTGTACAAGTGATAGTAAGAATAAAGCCATAATAACCTGTAGGACTCATTCAACCACTAGAAATACCTTTTTCTGATTACAATAGAGCCACAATTCAAAGCACGTTTTTCACCATTGCCTTTAAAGTCTAAAAATTGTAAATTTACAATTTATGTAGTACCAACTTATAAGTTATATTCCAATAATTTCATTTTAAAATGTTGTCCAAATCTACTTACATAATTCTGCAGACACTACTTGTAATGAGAATGAACAATTATTAATTATGTGGTTAACTAACTCGTTTTCGTATTAACCCTCACAGACTAGTATTAGGCTTAACAGCTACAGTAAATTCAAGTTACAGTATATTTTTACAAACAAGTACAAATATTGCACTGGTTAATATTTACAATGTCCTTGACAATAAAATTTAAATTTGTTTCACTTTGATAATTTTTTCTTGTAAATTTTCTTTCGTTGGATTTTTTCCTTGGGGGAATCACTTCACGTAAATAAATCTATAAACATTTTACTGCATCATATCTTTCATGCCCATCGTACTAAATGCAACATTCTGCTTGTAAATTGTCAGTGACCTGGGTAGTCAGCTACAAGTGTTAACGAGCGACCTCTACAATTCCAAAAAAGTGCCAAGCGAATTTGCAAGAATACCTAAGATAAGTAATTAATGTGATTTTAATCTGTAATTTTAATATTGCATTAGTACTAAAACTGGCGCTCATACCCACGAAATGTGTAAAGCTAAAATTCTTCGTCAGATGTTGATCAAAGGTGGTAGTAGCGGTAGTTGTAAGTTAATTATTGCAATTACAAACTATAAATTAAAGTACTTCAAAGTGTATATGAGATTGGGATAAATGGCTCGTTTAATATTGGAGTTCATAATGTTTTGTGGTTCAATAACTTGTAAGTTACTCAAAATTTCGAATAGAAAGACTTACATTTTCAAAGCAGTGTAGTTTTGTAATAAACTTTCCAAATTCCAAGTGAAAATTCATAAGATATCAGTTTGTTTAGAATTAAGCATAAAGCTGCACAATGGGTTATCTGTGCTCTGCCTAACATGGGCTTCGAAACCCGGGTTTTAGTGATGAGAGTCTGCAGACAAACCGCTGTACCATTTGAGGCTTGGACATCAATTTGAGCACCTTTTAAAATCTAAATTGCATTTCATTAGGTCCTAAAACGTAACCTTAAGAGTATTAGCAATAGAAATAATACATTTAGCAGATTGAGAATAAAATATTAGTTCTTAAAGCTATAGTCTTTTATTGATAATGTAGTACCAAAGAAACTACTGTTGTGGCATATAACTTAACTCATTAAGGATAATCATTTGAAGCATTCAATTTCACACACACACACACACACAAATACATATATATAGAGACACATTCTTTTGGGATCACTGGCCATTAATAGGAAGCCAAAGGGTCTGATATTAATGAAGATGAAAAAATTTATTAAATTGTTCAGTTACTTATTTTGCTTATGCTTGTGACGTTTTTTGGATGTAACTTTCACAATAAAATGTTATTACTTAAATCTCAAATAGTTCCGTATTTTATACAAATTTAATATAAAAACATTTTCACCATTTCAGTGTTGATTTGATAAAATTACACATGTATATATATACTTTATATATGTATATATTTGTTTCGAATTTCGTGCAAATCAAGCGCTATCTGCGCTAGCCGTCTCTAATTTAGCAAAGACTAGAGGGAAGGTAGCTAGTCATCACCACCCACCATCAACTCTTGGGCTACTCCTTTACCAACGAGTAGTGTGATTGACTGTGACATAATAATGCCTCCACGGCTGGGAGGGTGAGCATGTTTGGTGTGACTGGAATTCTAACCCGTGACCCTTGGATTACAAGTTGAACACCTAAATACGCTTGGCCATATACATTCATAAACTATAGCAGTTTGTAAAACAATTTAAAAATATTTTAACATAATATTTTTACAATTTGAGTTATCTATAATTACATAAAACAACGTGTACACTCTTGCATAACTTTAAAAGGTAATTGTTTTTAAACATTTAATTATTTTCCTACTGTAAATTTTGTTTTTGAATTTTGCGTAAAGCTACTCAAGGGTTATCTGCACTAATGTAATTTAAGACTAGAGGGAAGGTTGCTAGTCATCACCACCCAACGCAAACTATTGAGCTACTCTTTTACCAACGTATAGTTGGATAGACCGTCACATTACAACGCCTCCACGGCTGAAAGGTAAAGCATGTTTGATAAAAGACTAACCTAGGGTTGGCAATAGGTAATGTTAAGTCATTGCTCTTCCGAGACCTATACCTTAACCCACCAGGCCATCCCGGGCCGCCAACTGTAAATAATATGATATGATGGTGGATTTGTCAATGTATCTTTGTATGTATTTTAACCATAAAATATTGTTTTTACTGCATAATACTTCTGTTTTACAGGTAAATATCAGCCATTCTCTTTGAAATGAAACATCTGTTTTCAATTTTCTAACTTTGAACTTCATACAACTTTTGAACCACTTACTTCATCAAATGAGATTCTGGTTCTTATTCCATAGCATCAATTATTATTTGTATCTTAATAAAATTATTGCAAATATTAACAACAAAAGCACCAAATATAAATATGTTTGAAATCACATTGGAAAATAATGGTGGTGTAAAGGTTTAAAATTATTTAAGTTTGATTATTTACACACAATGAAAAACCTTCAGTAGTCTAATGTATTTGATTGAGGTGAAAAAAGCTAAAAGAAGTTGGAATCTTTTTTTCGAGAAATTTATAATTTGAAAACAAGAAGGCTATTTTAACCTTGGCATAAGATCTTGATGTGGGTTATCATTGCATTTAACAGCTTATAAGGCTCACTGACATACAACAACTACAGTAGTGGTTGAAATACTATTGATGTAAGTAGTTTGTTGTAACAACAGTTTTTATAATATGAAGTTTGTGAATGCTAACTTAGAAAAGGTATTCACTCCATAACAGCTGTTATACAAGTGTTCATTGTCTGTTTCCTTGTAGGACAGAGGTAAGTGTTTGAATTTACAATGCTAAAATCAGGGCTTTGATTCCCCTTGGTGGACACAGAAGATGGCCTGATGCTGCTTTGCTGTAACAGAACAAACACATTCTGTCTAATGTGTACATTACATTATTCACCATTTTGTCTGGTTGAAATTATTTATGAATGAAATCATTAGATCATTAATGCATATAATAAACCTTTGAAGTCCAAAGTACATGTAGTTTTTATATTAATTAATGCATTCAGAGGGATTTTATGTTTCTAGCTTGTTACATTACATACTTAAAGTATATTTGCAATTTTTCTTTATTTTATTTCACACAACTGTTTAAAAGTTATTATATTTTATCAGAATATGTCACTTTTATGACTGAACCTTTTTATATTTATTATTTAGGTAAAATAATAACATTTGGTAATTCTACAATCTCTTGAAGGTGAAAACAAATTATATCTAAGACAGCTCATATCCTCATGTTTTCAAAATCAACTTTGAGGGTAATTGTTAAGAGTCACAGGACGATGGAAAAATTCCATACATATAAAAAATTTGCTAATGTGTTCATGGGCTATGTATCAGTGGTAGTGGATTTATCAAGTAGAATCTGACGTATTCTCTCCATTGTGTGGGTTTTCTGTACATTAAAACACAGCTGGCTACAGTACAATGTTTTATCTCATTAGACAGGACTTAGTGTACAAACAGTACTGGTATGTATTTTTTTCTGGTTATAATTAGCTACGTTTTTTGAGTAGTTGTAATTCATGCTTTATTACACAGTGGGGTTTAACTACATTGCTTCGGTGATTATGTTGTGAATTTTATTTCCTGAAAAAAAGGTAATTATAGCCTTTAAGTGTTGATGATCTTCCTTATCTGGTAAAACATAACTGGAACAATCATGTATATTTTATCATTCAGTGAGGTATGAGTTCAGTGCATTATGTAGTCATAGATTTTTTATTTTGGACCTTTTGAGATGTAAATGCAGTGTTTTGTTATCATGAAAATTGTAGTCAAAAATAGTCAAATCAAGATGTTTTCAAACATTTGTTAACTTTTCATATGTCTATACAATCACTGTCTTCAGAAATTTTTTACACATGAAAAAATCCAAAGGAACTCAACACTGACAGTTTTTATGCCCCTGTAAAAGTGTCTTATGTGCACAGCATCAAGGTCATAAAAGCAAGAATTTATCCTTTTTAATACTACTAAAATACTAGGGTATAAACATTTGATATTTTTTTAGATTTTGTAATGTCATTAAAACTTTTAATTACTTTTCCATTATCTACAATTTTTACCCTCTTGTAAGTTACAAAAAAACAAGGTATTCATTACCTTTGAAGGAGTTTCAAAATGACAGGGTTTATAATTTTGTTGTTTTCTGACAATAATTATATTTGTTCAGGCTGAAAGTTTTCAACATGAGATAAATGACCATGTACCAAATGAAAGAAATTTGTCCAGATCTACAGTATCGAGATAAGTCAATGATAATAGAATATTTGATCATGTTGCAGTTAAAAAACCTTTACTTTGTTCTCTAAATATTGACAAGAAACTGGACTGCTGATAATAGGAAATAAGTAATATGGATGGAAAAGTCAAAGTTTGAAATAGTTTATTCAAAGTGTACATTGTATATCCAGCAGAAGAAAGATGAAAGATTCTTATTTCAATGCACAGAACCTGTGCTAAAGCATGGGAGAGGCAGTGTGATGGTTTGGGGTGTTTTTTCTGCAGAGATAACAGGAGATTTTTGCAAAATAGGTGGAATAATGGACCACTAAATAATGATCCATCATGGCAATCCCAGTTCTACAACCAAGAGGATAATGACCCCAAACACTCATCCAATGTATGCAGAAATTACTTAGCTGAGAAATAAGTGGCTGGAGCTATTCAAAATAATACAATGGTTCCCTGAGAGCCCCATCTCAACTTAAATGAGCAGATTTGGGATTTCATACATCAAAAACTTGAAAAATCAAAAGCTACTTCCAATGAAACAATATAGGAGTGTATCAGAGGCATGTGATTTGACATTTAGACTTTTGACTAAACTCCCAGAGGACACTGTGATTAAACATCTTGTAACAAAGACCGAAAGACTTTCCATAGTTACTAAAGAAAAAGAGGTACACAACAAATATTCACTGTTTGTTGAACTCTCACTAAATTTCTGTTGACTAAATGCGATGAATAATAAAATATTGATATTTTATCTGTGATTTACCTTCAACTGTTCTTTGAAAGTTGCCTGAAATCTGATTTTACACTTTGTCCTTATACTTTTACACAGTACTGTAGGATGGGCCAAAATGTAACTAAACATACTGGTACTGCTTTTGGTGTATGTTATCAGGATAATACTCAATATATCTGAGTAAAATAACAGTAATTTATACCATATCTTTAATGAGAGTTCAGAGGCAATGTAGCATTTATTTGCATCTGCTTCTCGACACCTGTCTAGAATATTCAGTGTTGCTGTCATCATTCCACTGTTCATTATTACTTTCATCACACCTACATGTTTGAATTATGTGAACATTCTTGTTTTTGTCCTTATTATATCTATTACCTGTGGTTGGTGAAGACATTCTGGAAAAAGCAGACAATTGTATTTTAAAATACAAAAATGTAGCTTTTAGAATTTTGGTTTCGTGAAACAATGATAATTTTTATTATTAAACTTTACGAGAGAAATATTTGTGTTTAACTAAAGCAAAGCATTAATACACCCAAGTTATTAAAAGATCTTGACATTATTGGTGAAAGACTAAGTTTATCCACTGGAAGTCCCTCTGAGATTTATTACATCACATTTTTATATTATTGTTGCACCAAAGTATTTAACTTTCCATCTAATTTCATGGACTTGTAACTTTTAAAACTTAAACAATTCACAAAAGAGAAAATTGCAAAATACCCAAACAAGGAGAAAATTGAACTTCAATCAACTCTTATTCCTTGGCTGTAAGTACTGGTTACCTACACTTACCATGTCAGAATTTTTCTGATGAATACCAAAGAACCAGATGTAAACCTCTGGTTTGTACTTTTTCCTTTTTATTAATTCTGGAACCAACCAATGCCAAGTGTCAACCAGGCAATAAAGTTATCATGCAAAAGAAAAAGAAAACAAAAATAACTTGTAAATAACTACTAGTAAGCCTTACAAAATTAATTCTAATTTGGATGCCAATGCTGAAATCTGATTCTCAACATTTATAAAAGATTACATTGGATTGTATTTTGTGTAAGAGACTGAAAACTTAATATTTATTGTGTTACACACTAAACAATGTTTACAGTTTTGTAAATAATGCTACATTTGGGAGTACTGTATAAGCTGCAAATAATTTAACAAACTCAACCTTTCTTGAATAAAATAATTTCAACAACCATGTACATATAACAAAGTTGAAACAAGCATAATAAAAACTAAAGAGTGCTAGTTGGAGATAACATACTGGTAGAAGCTTAGAACAGAAATATATAAAGTTATTTCAAAGTTATTTATATATGGAATGAAATAAAAAAGTCATTATGTTAGAACCAAATGTGGCTGCAACCTCCCACACTAAAACTGTCATGTATTACTTACAACTACAATTTAAACAAAGCAAATTTGCGAGAGTGACATGCAAAAATATTCTTAAACTTGTAAAATTGCTTGAAATCGACCATTTAATTAAATAAAGACAATATGTTAGCATACACTTTATAACAGGTAAGATTAAAAATATAAGAATTAACTAAAATGTAACATTAACAACATAAACCCAGAATTCATCGCCAACAATATGAATATCCAAATATTTGATGATGGTTTGGACATTTATTTTTGTCTACAAATAAAAGTTCTGTGACAATAAGCTCTTTTCTTGGATGCTGGTTTTCATTGATCTCTTTAATTGCAACTTAAAACCCAGTAGCAGTTACTATGGCTGTGTAGATCATTCCTAATCCTCTTAAACAATAAAAGTATCATTAGAATTTGTAATGTGCTACAACGTGAACATATTACCACATGCTACTTATACAATTGTTGTACCTTTTAAAAAGTAATGGATTAACACACATTTCTAGTCTTATATTTTTGTAACGTGATAAAATTGTATACTTTACTTGTAAGTTTAGGAAACAACAGTTAGAAAATTGTGCACAATTACTTTTTAATTATATGAATTCTACTCTAAAATACTGATAAAAAATAAATGGTGCATTATATTCACACAATTAAGCACCGTCCCTCCAAGTTATATTAATAACCTATTGGAAGTGTGTGTAGCTGTTACATTCACAATGTCCTCATAATATGATGTCAGTTTCGAATATTTAATACAATAGTTCTGCTTAGATTATTTGCAGAAATTAATACATTTTAGTAAATGTATGGTTTTAATCCTTACAACAGTAATAACACTGTGGATTATTTTGATCTATAAACCTTGTAACCATAACTGTGATCACACTTTGAAAGTTCCTTGGAAATAATGTATTTCTACACTGTTATTTTATTTCATAATTTGTTATATTTCCTCTTTAAATCAAAATGTACAATTATTTAGTTACACATTTTTAACACTTTCTGAGTTATGCAACTATTTTTGCTGAGACTGAAATAATTACAACTGAACATAAACCCTTATTGATGTAAGCTGTTTCTGGGTGAATCAAATTACCAGCTTGTAACACCACATTTTTTTTCTTTTCCTTCGCAAGTCATAAATGTGTTTGATGTTTTAATTATTCAAAATTACTAAATTTTATAATTTGAATCATATTTGAAATACTTCAGGAATACCATTCTACAGACTGATTAACCTGCATATTTATTTTTAATCTACATCACATATTCTATAAAATTGTTGTGATATTTATAATTTTCTGTACTAAAAATTAACTTCCAATAAGTACTTATCTCCTTTTACACAGGCCTGGAATAACCAGACAGTTAAGACCCTCAACTCATTATTTGATGGTTGCTAGTTCCAATCCCCATCACACCAAACATGCTCACCCTTTCAACTGTAGGGGCCTTCTAATGTTACAGTCAATCCTAATATTCATTGGTAGAGAAGTAGTCCAAGAGTTGACAGTGAGTGGTGATGACTAGCTGTCTTCCCTCTAGTCTCACACTGCTAAATTAGGGATAGCTAGCAGAGAAAGACCTCATGTAGCTTTCACGAAATTATGAAACAAACAAACAATCCTTGTACATCAATAGATATTCTTATTCAATGCTGCCATCTTTTTGTAAATCTTGTTTTCAAGCATGTCACAAGTTTCTGCCTCTTCTTGATTGTAAATTATTCATTAAAATTATCATGTAACAACCCTCCATCAGTAATAAAGCAAGGTATTCTCATTTTGCTTATGACTTCATCTGTTCAATTCCACAAGATATCACTGAGTTCTCTTTGAATTTCGAAGCATCAGGTTTTAATGAAGAGGTAAGATGGGAAGTGTGAAATTTGGTAAGAACCTTCCAGAAATACATTTACAGTTTAGGTGAATTACAACTTCCAATACAGTGCATTATGTCATATCAACAGATAGCGAGAATCTTACATTAAATAGGTAGAAGAAACAGTTTGAGGGAAGGAAAGAAGCATCCTCCAAAGCAATCCAGAGGACACACCTGAAGACAAAGTCAAATTTGGAAAACTGATGTGGGAGACTGAGCCAGGTATACATTTCACCCATATAAGAATGATGTGGTACTTATGGAAAAACTGGAATGTAACAAGGGCTATCAATCTTCATTAGAAGAAAAGTGAGGGCATAAAACACAATGGAGAGTCTCAACAACACTTGAAACAATGCAATGAATGACCACAAAGACCTATTTTCAAATGCAAACCATTATGATTCACTCAATACAAGACATGGTAGGGATGATGAGTATTTTATTCTACCTTAACAACATATGTTTTGGTTTAGAATTATGGCGACTTTGATAACACTTTTACAGTTGACTAGATGCCCCCATTGGTTCTGTCAAGGCTATGTAAAATAAACTTTAAACAGATTTATCAGAGATCAATAGTGTGAAATATCAACTTTGGAAGTACTGATGTGATTAATTATTGTAGTTTACAAAAATAGAAACATTCGTGTAATCCACACCCTGCACACTGACAGACTTGATGATTTATTGAGATGGAAGATTTCTCTTAGAAAATATTACATTATAAAGAACATGGAGTTTACTAAACACAAGTTATAACTTTTTGATAATATATAATTATTTCACATGTTTACCACTTAGCAAAATAAAATTGACAAGAGGAATGAAAATTAAAACAGACTCAAAAGGAAAAATTATTTTTAAAATATGCACTGCAAACTCAACACATACCTAGATAAAAATGCAGCACTTTAGAGATCTCAATTCTTTCAAAACAGAAACTTATTATATAATTTATGTTCTCCTTGTAGCTGGCCAATCAACTAAGATGGCAATAATCCAGAAGAACATATTATTTTTGTGTCATTATTAATACAAATTCACACTCAAGTTGATACCAGGTGAACTATTCCACGAAGCAGCAGATACCATCTGTGATGACTCATGTTAGGTACAGCAACACCTAAAAGTAAACTAGCACATGCCCTCGTAAGAAGTTCTGAGCTAGAATCATAAAAATAACTCAGAAATTTGTTTCATATTTATCAAGCTGATGTACCTTTCCTTTATTTGTGCATGAATTTAAACAAAATCTGGAGGTGGAAGATATGTTAAATGATAAAAATCCTGATTTTCATACAATTCATTTATAACATTCATTTACAAGACTGTATAATGGTCATTATGACCCTGTAGAAAGAGGTAGTATCAATTGTAATGTCTGTAGGGGTGCAATCTGTTACCTGCTTTTGACACTCACCTCAGTGTTTCACATGATTATTTAATAGAAAGCCAATGGCTACAGAAGTGTCTTACAGACAGGTCAAAGTAAGAAATTATAACTCAAACAACAGCTTTTCATACCAGCCTTATGGTGGCTGTTGAAACAGAAACTTCATCTCAGTTTATGCATTATTGTAACAAAGGCAGTCATCTTTGTTCATTTAATTCCTCCAAAGAGAGCCCAGCACAGTCTTCGAGATGTATATATTAAATGTTAACTTAATCAAAGTGTTCACTAACAGCAACAATGGGGTGGAGGAGTTAGGAGCCCTCCATCAGCATGGCCACTTCCAAATTATCTTCACCACATTTACCCTCATTAAGGATAGTCATCTATTGAAAGCACTACTGTTTTTGCTCCTTTGAAAACATTATTCACAGTTTGGTTAAGACTGGTCCAGTGAACCTGGATTAGTTAGATAATGGAACAAAAGAAAGACACAGATTTTTGTGTTTTGTATATATACACAACATAGCAATGAGGTATATGGTATCTGTACACCACCTAATTCTACCTTCAACAAATCAAGACAGGATTTAGAAAGTTATTTTCCTTCTTTCTCAGACAACATGTGGAGAGAAAAGAGTATTGTTTTTCACCTGCTCTAGATCTCTCAGACCTATGGTGTCCAACATGGTCACCACTTGCCACATGCCAAAACAGCTATTGACCTGTGGTGAACTGGTGCTTTACTTCTATCACCTATTTTTTGTATAATTCATTTTATTAATAAATAATTGAAAACATTACTATGTATTTTTTACCCATCTTTAAAAACACAGTTAATTTTTTGCCTCAAAGTGAAAATGTTATCACATTTTAAACAGTTTTGGTGACTATGAAATACAGTTGGACTCTGGTGCATTAGACCTAAAAGCACACCCACTCCTACAGCTTTTTGAAAAACCACAATTATTCCAATGTTCTGATTTCATTTCAGTTAAAAACTCACTTTTAAATTGTGTATGTAATAATTTAAATTTGTGTGTTGGACTAAGGATTCTTTTACAGTAGATGTTTGCCAATTTTTGGAGATAAATTCAAAAATAAATGACTAAAATCCATTTTGACCAAATTCAATTGGTTTAAAATGCAGTTGACAAGCCAAACTATTTTTCTCTATTTTAAATAATTCATTTCACATTTTCTAACTTCTCTCTGACTGAAACTCTTTTTTCCTTGGCTTTATTTTTGGTTCACTTCCTACTCTGTAGCCTCTTATATGGTTGTTGACACTTTATATTTATTACATTGAGGTATTCTAGAAATCTCTGTAACCTTGATATCAATTATACAACTTACAATAACCATCTGCTTTCAACTTTCTTATTGTGAAACAAAACAGTCATGAAATATTGACTCACAAAATTAACACTACTTACATTAAACAGTGTATTTTGTCTTACAACCCTGAACTTATATATTTTAGTCACTACACTTAAATAATGTTTGTTGTAATGCAGTTTTTGAAGAGGAGGAAAAGAGAAAGTGGACTAGTTTAAACAATTCTTGAATTTGAAAAGATAACTTAATTTTAGTGAAAATACTTGATCAAAAACTTTGAATTTTTTTGTATAAAAAAACTTGTAATATTTACAGAAAGCTAGTCAGATTTTGTGAAGATACACATCATTTTAAAAGTTACAGTGTGGAAACTGATGATTATGAACAAAGTCACACACAGCGAGTCTGTAATGAAAGGGTTCATTTCTTTTGTTCCTATCCCCCTCTTACATGACATTTTAAGAAAAGAAATGTAGTTCCTTTATCCAGGAAGTATTTATTACACTGGTTATTGAACCTTACCCTTCCAAGAAGCCAACAGTTGTTAACTACTCTTCACAGCAGTGGATATACTGATTAGACTCCTTACTGAAAACCTGTATGCATCTGTTCAATGCACTTTGTTTCACTGTTACTTTGTGTTGTATCTTACCATTTGTACTTGAATGAAAAGGAAAAGAGAGAGTACGATATTTGGTGTAGACCGAAGACAGTTTTGAGACGGCGAAGTTGTTTTATAGTACCCATAAAAAACAAAACAACAACATCCCATACCACTTTAAGCTTTGATGTTATGCTTATAATGCTAACAAACATCTCATCAGGGTCCTAGCAACATAAGAACTGGTAACTACAATTTTCTCTCCACATGTAAAATCAAGGTGATTTTCATCCAATCATATAAAGCATTTTGAATTGTATGTAATTATCATAACACAATAACAGTTTTAAACAAACGTGTTCTTTCATTTTATACTGAAAATAATCACTAAAAGTACTCTATTTCTTATCTCACAATAAGGCACAGAGCCTTCTAGAACAAAATTTCAGTCATCACAAGACATTTGATAGTTTGGTTTTTAATAGGAGCTCAATAACACTAACAATGGAGGTGGATGGGTGAACTAATGTACCTGTCTTTCTCCTCTTATGCTCCAAAAGTGCTCTTTTTCCCAATGATAAAACATTGTCCATAATTAGACCTTGCCTGCTGTGAGCTTGGAAATACAAATGTCAGCTTTAAAAATAATTGACACAAATACACATAATAAATGTTGATATACAAAAAACTGCTGTTCAATTTTACATTTTAAAAGGGTTTGTAAGATTGACTGAAAAGAATAAGATATCTACATCGATCAACCCATATGGAGTAGAGGAAATCCACAGCCTTCTGTAACCACTCCCTCATAAACGGTTTTGCATCAGATTGCTTAAAAAGTAAGACCCCATCTTGTTGATCCCCTGCCTTTATAATGCCCTCGAGATGTTACTGTAGGAGCTTCACTTTGTATGTTTAGCTCACTTCAAGAAATTTAATACTTGAAAAAAAAGGAAATGGACAAACGTGTACGTGCTGTGGAGTGACTGACACCTCTACCCACATAGTTTCACCTCCACTGTTTATTGGTACTTTTCCTTCTGATGGACAGATTCTTCCTTCACAGGTTTCTTCACATTAATCTTGTTCAGCCTTACTGATATGACGACAAGGAACTGGAAAGTTGAACTTGAAGGCCATTCACACAGTGAAAAAGGATTAAAATCTCATAGTTCTGTAAAGAAGAAAAATACAGTTTTGTTCACACTAAATCTTGTTCTGAACACAAAATCTCAATTTTGTCCCAATTTATTTTTAACATTTTAACTAATTCCTGGACAATCAAGATTCAAGTCACGTAAAATTTGCATAGCTTTTATTTTCCAGTTAAATATAGAATTATAAGAAAGTTAACTGTTTTAAAAGTTTTACTGCTATTCATTTAATGTTACTATAAAAACTTTGAGAAAAAACAGAATAGTATTCAGTATAAATCTTTAAAGTTCTTAAATGGAAAAACTTGAAGTAGGCACTTCTTCATGTGCAGCAAGCAATATGTAGACTAAATTACTAACTACAATATCCATACAGTAAGACAGTACAAACAATTCATGAGGTAAAAAAACAGCAAACAGCACAATGTGAAATTATTAAAACAATATAAAAGTAATAGAAAAATAGCAAACAAAAACTTAATCACAAGCAACATTTAAAGAAAATATTAAGAAAGTGAGAGACACCAGTACAGTATTATAAGCAAAAGACCCTGGAAACATTTCAAACAAAAATACAGTAGCATTCTTACTGTTTTGTAAGAAAATATTGAAACTCCCACAATCTTAGTAAACAGTATGATTTTGTAAAGTTCATTATAACACACTATTTCTTACATCTAGGATACTGCAATCACCTGTTTTGTTTTTGTACTCAAGTTCAAATTCACCTCTCCACAACAACCAACAGTTAAACACACTCACAAGAAACAACAGAGTTCTAAATATTAATATAGATAATACCCCATACCATTTTTAACAAATGACTTGAAGGTCACCATTTATCAAGCCTGCTCATTCTACATAAAAATATATGGCAAACCTATTTAGTAAAAACATAAAATTCTGGTTAAAACAATGCTAAACAGAAGTAAAACTAACTTAAACCTACAGTTAAGAGCCTATTTATGTGTTAAAATGTTCATTGTAACTTAAATAAGATGATTTGTTTAGGTCACTTCAAGTTTAAAATATGTCATGTAAGACAATATTACTATAACTGTACATTTATGTGTGTCAAGTTATTGTTATAATATTGTTGTAAATATCTGCTGAACGTTATACACACAATTTGTTTGTGTAGAGGTAAATTAAAATAAATAGATAAACATAATACAGTTGATTTTAAACTTTAAACTACATACATGTCTGTCTTGGAAATTTATATTTAAAGTTATGCAGTCTGAATTACGTAATAAAGTGCAAAATACTGTATACAGTAGTGTATGTAGTCATCACAAGTTATGAAAAGGTATATACGTTGTTGCTATGTATACAGTAAATTTATAATAATTACACATTGTGTATACAGTCAAATTAAAACAATTCACTTTGCACTCATCCATATATATTTAAAAACTGTGGAATATTACATACTGTTGGCTGTAACTAGGTAAGCTACATACTAATCAAATCTACCCGAACGTACACTATAAACTATGCATATCATAAAAATGATAACATCTCAGCCAACAGACTGTTATCAAATTTAATTTTCTACATGACAAAGAAAATGAATATAAAATATAGTACAACTATCTTGCTGTTCCTGATTCAAATTTAGAAAAAGATAAATAACTTATATACGACTCTTAATATTAGTACTACATTACTTAAGACAGATGTGCCGGTACAAATTTATAATGATTCTTGGATGTTTTCCATTGTTCTTTTAGCCTGAGATTATTTCTCTTAGACACAAATTTATTCTTGCTTAAAGTGGGCAATATAGCTTACCTTCATCACACTTTAAATTATAAAAATACAACTAAACCATGCTCCAAGTGTGTACAAGTTACACATGCACTGCTGCTAGCTCTGTCCAGCAATCATATAAATCTGACCATATCCATTCCCTCTCTTTAGTTGCTCACTCATCAAATCAGATTACAAGTATTCAGAGAAGTAGCTTCTACATCTTACAACAATAAAGTTTCACATGTACAAGGAAGTACAAAGTACAATACAACTATTTCATGAAACTATGGATATGATTCTTTGAATGTTAACCCATTCATAGATATCCCTCTTTGTGTGACACTTAGGCAAGAGTCTGATATATTTCAACTAATGATTTGCTATGACTACTCAGTAGCATTTTAGTGATTAGCTTTCATTATACTCTAAATGCCACATGTAATGTGTAGAAATTCACACACCTATATGTGGTGCATTAATACAAGAGTATTATGATGTTGAACAACCAAGTTACTGCTATTATGTACCCTTCTTTATTGTTGACATGATTTTGCTGGTATTTACCAAAACCAAGTTTTGTATGTCTGCAGCATTATTGCCCTTGCAAAAGATGCAATTAGAAAACTTTCATGTCCAAAGCACACCACTCTTTCATGTATGTGTTCCATAAACCATACAGTATATAAAGACAGTGCTTTCACAATCCAAGTTACAACAGTGCAATAACATATATAATCTTCAAGTATTGCTTCTGGTGGCTTGAATATTATTTATCATTTTATACTGGTAATTGTATTTGTTTTATTTTACACCTTCTTAACCCTATTACTGTGTGTAGGGGTCAGGGGATGTTATCACATTTGTAGATTTCCATTCAACATTTTATTGAACCATTATTTTATGAATATATGTGGTAGCATGTAATTCAAATGTAATAGTACACAATAATTAATTAATTTAAAAATAAATTTTAAACAAATTCCTAAATATCAAATTTTGTTTGTCATGTACTATACTACATGCTTCTTTATTTAAATTATATTTCTGATGTCCAAAGGCAAAGTTGATACTTTTTCACAAATAGAAATTTAAATTAACAAATTTTGACAAGCTAGAATATAAAATAAAAAACCTCCTTTCTTATCTATTTTCTGAAATATTACCATATTTAGAAAATCAAAAAAGTTAATTTCTGTCTATTTCTTTCGTTTTTGGAAATGATTGTCTACACATTCTTACTTCGTTCTTTGAAATGTTTATCACCAATTGAAAGTTTAGAATTTTTACCAACATGGTATTTTGGGTTTTAAAAGTGTCTTCATGGGTAGATCCATTTTGTTGTTGTTGTAGACTCTCCAGGAAAGGTGAGATGATGTTTAAAAATATTTTTAGACATAAATACATTTCAATTAATAAGAATTATTAATTACACTAGAAATCTGTGGTACTTAAATTTAACCTATGATGTTCTTTATATCAATATGTGTACACAAAACAAGAAAATATTTTAGATACTTCAGTTGTAATCATACACATCATTCTCAGCAGTTTTCAGTTCATTTCTGTGTGCTTGTGCATCATGATGATTCAATGATTTATTAAAAGAATCCAGTTCATGATGAACATTGTAATTGTGTCTGTTAAGGTTCATACAAATAGTGGTTTTTACTGTTTTAGTTACTGATGAAGTCATGATCAGAAAATTATTTTTGGGAGCAGTTTGGTCGTACATAAGTAGTTTAATATTTCACTGCATGTAGTAAGTCTGCAGCAGCCATTCCAGATGTGTGATAAATTTTAATTGTGTTTTTCATAAATTGGTTTTGATTCATAGTTTTAACACTGAACATTTTTTAATCTTTTTGCTTATTTTATTTAGTATGTTAGATTTTCTGTCTTTAAATGCAGTTAGAGTATCTATGTAAATCAGATGCAAGTCTCATATGAAGACTGATCTTTTATTTTAGACAAACGTTACATGCTGTATATATTGTGCTGTAACACTTGCAGTTGTGTTTTTATTGTCAAGTCATCCTGAAGTGAGACTATTTTACATCATTACATCAAGAGTTGGTGGTGGGTGGTGATGACTGACTTCCCTGAAGTCTCACATTACTAAATTAGGGAAGTCTAGCACAAATAGCCCTCGTAAAGCTTTGCTGGAAATTCAAAACAAATGAGTTTGGTTTTAAATTTGAAATTTTAATTTAAAAGTGAATATTGAAAAAAAAAAAAACAATTTCTAAATATCAGTTTTCGTGCATTTTATGATGTGCTCAAATTGGAGTTTGTGATGTCCAAATACCAAGACTATAGTTTCTTATGAGTTAGGAGCTCAAATTACTGATATTGAGAAGTTATAATACAGAAAATTGAATCTCCCATCTTTTCTGCTTGCTGCATTTACTGAATTAGTCTCAGTGCCCCTACCTACCTCTTTCCATTTTTGGAAGCACTTGATCATGTACATTTACTTTTGAATATTACTCAAACAGAGCTAAGTTACCGATTTTATAAATTACAGTGCAATTCTGAGGTACTGATAGAGTAATTTATGAATTTTTGTTATTTTGAAATGTACACATGCTAAATCTAAAATATTATTTTGTTACTAGATCTCCATGTAAATATACAAGTAAACACTCACATTAATCTTCGGTTAGAATAATCTATAAATTGAGCCAGATATGAAATCCACAGTTATTACACCATATATACAGAGATAGACATATGAGAGACTAAACATCACAAGATATCAATGGTTATGAAAGAAAATAGTGCCATTATTCTTAGCTTTCAATCAGTTTCAAAACGTTCAAGTTTCTACATTCTAAACTATACAATAAACTTACATCAAAGGTGTTTGATATGTTAATAAATTGAATATAAACCTAAATATATTTTTCTGAAGGAAATCAGACTGGAGGCCAAGTGTTCAACCTAAAAATTAGAAAATGATCCTTAGAAGACTGACAGTTTGTTTGTTTGTTTTGGAATTTCGCACATAGCTACTCGAGGGCTATCTGTGCTAGCTGTCCCTAATTTAGCAGTGTAAAACTAGAGCGAAGGCAGCTAGTCATCACCACCCACCGTCAACTCTTGGGCTACTCTTTTACCAATGAAAAGTGGGATTGACCGTTACATTATAACGCCCCCACGGCTTGGAGGGCGAGCATGTTTGGTGCGACTCAGGCGCGAACCCTCGACCCTCAAATTACGAGGTGCATGCCTAAATGCGCTAAGCCATGTCAGGCCCAGAAGACTGACAGAACAGTTCAGAATGAAAATAAAACTGATTGTGTAGATGAAAAATTATTCCATGAATAAAGGTAAATGACATTTTCATTTTCTCAACTCCTTATGGCACATAACATGAAAATATTTATTTTCATGAGAAAAATGAGAATGTTCTTAAAGAAACAATAACTCAGTTACAACTGTTTTCAGTTTAGTATCATACTTTTAGAAACATTAAAACAATAATTATTTATTTTGTATCGTGTAAAGTACTTTATCACTACTCGTGACAGGAATAAGTTTCCTTCTCAAATGCTCCCCGCTAGTACATATCCGAAGTATGTCTTCGGATTTGCAATGCTAAAATAAGGGACTCGATTCCTTTCGTTGGGCTCACCAGATAGCCCAATGTGGCTTTACTATGAGAAAATACTAAAATACAACTGCTTCTCAAATCTGACCCAGCATGGTCAAGCGTGTTTAGACGTGCGACTTGTAATCTTAGGGTCGTGGGTTCGCATCCCCGTTGCGCTAAACATGCTCGCCCTTTCAGCTTTGGGGGCATTGTATGTGACGGTCAATCCTACTGTTCGTTGGTAAAAGAGTAGTCCAAGAGTTGGTGGTGTGTGGTGATGACAAGTTGCCTTCCCTCTCATCTAACACTGTTAAATTAGGGATGGTTAGCACAAATAGCCCTCGTATAGCTTTGTGCAAAATTAAAAAAAAAAAGGTGACAATAAAACTTAAAAAGCGTCATCTGCTGTTTTAAAATACAAACAACAAAATATATTATTTTTGATTTAAAAACACCGATAGAAGTTTAAATGAATTACATTTGATACTTTTCTGAAAGTTGAAGACTTGAAAAATAGCAATGGCTAGTGCATATAGCCGATGAGTAGCTTTGTGCGATATTAAAAAAAATTATTCCACTTGTTATATTTTAGTGACATTAGAATCATGTATATTTAACAGAAATAACTTGAAAGAAAAGATTTTTGCCTGAAAAATTGGGTGGCAATAAAGGTTCCTAGATTTTATTATCATTATACCTAACATTTTTGTTTTGTTTTTAAAATCAGTTTAGATCGCAGTAGATGTTGTTTTTTTGAATTAAGCACAAAGCTAAACAATGGGCTATCTGTGCACTGCCCACCACGGGTATCGAAATCCGGATTTTAGCGTGTAAGTCTGCAGACATACCACTGAGCCACTGGAGGGCTGATTGCAGTGGAAACAATCATTACCTAATTTAAAACAACGTTGGTTTGTTACAGTATCCAATAGAAACATCGCCAAAAAGAATTACATCAAAAGTGGAACTCACTTGTCGCTAAGGGACAAGTTTTATTTAAATAAATTCAGAAAAGAATCATGGCAGAGAATTTCCACAGAAAATTTATGAATATCTTCAGATTTGGAAAGAGAGTAAAGTAGGTTGTACTTAAAGCACCGTATCTCATTGTTTAAAAATATCTTTTCCAATTAACGTTTATAGTTAGCTCTAATTTAATCTCAACTTTTATCTCAGAAATGATTTTCCACCTTTCTTAACAGTCAAAATATGAGGGTTCATGTATCGTACACCTGCTCTGAAAGTTTTTTGCCAGAGGCAAATGCCCTAGAAGGGGAGAAAGTTATACAAGTTATCATGTATAACAGCAAAATATCCCAGTAGATAGAAAAAATTAATATTTTTCTCAAAGTCCCAGAAATGTGTTTATGTAGAAGAGTTGAAAAACAGAGGCTGCAGTAGCACCCGTGCTTTAGGGTTAGGTATATTCCAACTCACTGGTAAAGGTGTGTGTGTGTGTGTTTTCTTATAGCAAAGCCACATTGAGCTATTTGCTGAGCCCACTGAGGGGAATCGAACCGTTGATTTTAGTGTTGTAAATCCGTAGACATATCGCTGTACTAGCGAGGTGCACCGCTGGTAAATCATTAAACGTGTTAAGTTATCATGATCTTTGAACTAGTTTATTCAAACTATTGTATTTTAATGATTCATTATTAGAACTAAAAGTAATAAATTTAATTGTAATGAGTCTCTTCTATTGAGCAACAAATTTGAGCTTCAGCAGACCACGATCACTTGTATTTAGAGAGTTTGGTTTGTTTTGAATTTCTCCGAAAGTTACATGAGGGTTATCTGTGCAAGCTTTCTCCAATTTTGGAGCGTAAGACTAGAGGGATAACAGCCAGTCATTACCATCCAACATCAACTCTCAGGCTTCTCTTTTACCAACCAATAGTGAGATTAATCGTCACATTATAACAAACCGATGAATGAAAGGGCGAACATGTTTGGTGTGACCGGGATTCAAATCTGTGACCCTCAGATAACGAGTCAAGCGCCTAAACTACCTGGTCATGTCAGGCCATCATTTGGAGGGAAGGAAAACAAAAAAATATGGAAAAGTGGATGATAAACTTGAAGAGGCTATAGTTATAGGTGGTTCCTTGACAAGACGTGGGTAAATAGGAAGAAAAGAATCAGATTTTGGCACCTATAAAGGGGTTAGCAGAGATAAAGTTTTTGCGGTGCATGTGTCCGAGACAGGGGTCAGTGCGAAGTTAAACTAAGTGCAAAAAGAAATTGAGGCAGAGAAATGTTTCGCATTAGAAATGGGAATAGAGCAGAGATACCAACTATTTCAAATGACTTAAAAATATTTTACATAGAAGAGTGAACCTGACGATGACCGAAGAAGGTCGAAAGTTTATTTCTAAACAAGATATCAAGCTAATTATGTAGTGTAATCATAAAAAGTGAATAAAATAAAACCAGACAAACCTTAGAACATACATTTACACTTGACATGAGACATTGGTGTTTGACCTATTACACTGTTAACCGTTACATTTTCTGTATAGTTCCACAGAGATTCTCAACAAGTAGAAGAGTTTATCATAATAGTGTTACAACCACACTATATGTATGTAATGTCTATTGCTAAATGCGTGTTACTTTTTAGACTGGCTTATATACGGCAAATATAGTTTGCGGAATACTATTTAAATTAACAATTTTATACAACATAACTAATATATATTATAAATTAAATATATTACAGACATTACAATAAAAAAGTTAGTAAAACTAAACTGAAAAAAAGAATGGAATATACAATATGAAGCACATACCAATGACTTGGGAACATGAACGTAAAGAATATTAAATATTTTTATTGGTTTCAAATCTGTTTAGATATTCTTAAACAGCAGTTGAGTGAAACTGTAATATGGATAAAGAAAGTTATTAAACGAGAACACAAGTTGTTAGTCATACATTCATTCATGGTGATAAATACAGAACATGTTGGATTTAATTTAATTTCTGTTCCTTCAAATAGAAGAGTTTCAACTTTTGTAAGAATTCCTCGTTGGATCTGCTGAGTTACTACAGACAGAACTTCTAAATCAATGTGATCAAAACAGGACCAGGAACCACAGGAAGCAAGACCCTAAGACTAAAACATTAAGCTCTGTTCAAATTATTCTACAAAAATTATTAATATCTATAGAAAACTTCTAATATGAGGTAGCCATCAATTTTGCTTTCATCATATCTTAAATAAAGCAAATTGTTGTTGATAATATTGCAACACCTTACATTTGTGAATGTTATTTCTTATAAAAGACAATATATATATATATTAATGAATTAAAGATCATAATAAATTACAAATTATTTACAATCAACTGTAAACTGAAAATACAAACTGTTCAAAAAGTGGTACGTACTAGATTCTAATACAAACATTTTTAAAAAGCATAACTAGTGTATTGCTGACAATTAATTTAGTATTAATAC
Source organism: Carcinoscorpius rotundicauda (assembly GCA_011833715.1). Lineage (NCBI taxonomy): Eukaryota > Metazoa > Arthropoda > Merostomata > Xiphosura > Limulidae > Carcinoscorpius > Carcinoscorpius rotundicauda. The sequence goes on along the minus strand of MU034098.1, from coordinate 70,926 downwards.
TTTACTTGTATTTATGTATTGTGACTTTAGTGGATGTCTTTAACCTCATTAACATACAGTAGAAATGATATTTGTTACAGTGAGAAATTGTTTATTTCATGAGGAGCAGAGGATACATTACCTTGAAAAACTTTCCTAAAGCAATATAGTCCAGGCCATCTGAACAATTAAATACAACACACTGCTTTGCAACAGCTTTGGCCAAGTCCTTTATGGTTTCAGTCTTCCCAGTGCCTGCTGGTCCTTCAGGAGCACCCCCCAAATGAAGATGCATTGCCCCAAAGAGGGTACGGTATCAGTGATCAGTGAGAGGAGTAATAACAAGCCGAACAGTGTTTCCCAAATATTCATAGCCACATGTCAAAGATGAGTTTATCATAGAAGTTATCAATTTTTCATCCTAAAATTAAAAGGTGGCATAATTGCTGTATTACTTCTCAAAGTAACAGAATGTTTTCCTTATTTTAAGTCATTTTAAGACCAAATTTCACATTAAACTATCATTTATAATGTACATGTTAGTGTGCATGTATACACACACACACACACACACACACATATATATATATATATATATATATATACATTTCTTCACAGTTTGACTTAGAATATGATCTGATATCATTTTTTACAGATGATAATATTAAAGAAATAAAGTGTAATTTAAACCACTTAATAAACGAGCTATCGGGAAATGTGCTTTACCTAACTTCTGCGTGTCATGTTCGTATATGCATATACACCTCTACATTTTACTCTATAACTAAACATTTTAAACTGAGAAAACCATTTTCAAATTTGTCCTTTAAGAATTAGAGGGATGAAGGTTACTTTACATAAGACAGTTAGAAAACATGACTGAAAACTAATATAATAATTGCTAACTTATGGCAACACATTATTTCTTTTATTAAACTTTATTAACCTCACTCATGTATAGTTGTAGATAATATGATATGTGTGGTAGATTCAAAAGTTTCTATTATCAATACAAAGGAGCTGTAGGCTCAGTGACATTTTGCTTTCATCTCATGGTTGTCAAGAACTTGAGAAAGACACATTATTTTGATTGTTTCAGTCTATCAAGCTGTACAATGGGTACAAATTATTAGCTGAAAGGTTAAACTCTGCCAAACTGACATCCTTTTCAGGTGGAATGTATCACTACTTTTATTTGCTTGTGCTAGTAAAACTGGAGTTCATTGCTGGTTTCCAAGAGCTGTCTCAGCACAGGACTGATTTGATTTCAATACTTTACTACCTTTTAAGTCAAATACATACCAATAGTTGTCAGATGAAGATATACATAATGAAAGACGGGCATCACAGGAACATCAGTAATGGTTTATACAAAATTGTTATTTTTCTAACTGAAATTCCATCAACAAAGCTAACTGTATAACAATACCACATTGAAGAGGCTTCTAAAGTTGTTTAATTAGTATACTCCTATCTCACAATACAGCTGAAATGAAAACTTCCATGGCAACAATTTGAAAACGACTTATCATACACAAGACAAAAAAATATTTCCTCATCTCAGAAGTGAGTAGATGAGAATAATTTTTAAGTAAAAAAGTCAGAGATAATCCAGTTATTCATACTAAAAATCCCCTCTGGACAATTGCTGACACTAAATAAAATATTTAAAACAGCAGCACTTTAGAGAAAGAACCTTTAGTTTTAATGCCAACATAACATTTAATAGGAATAAAATCCTTTGAATCTACACCAGGTGAAGTAACAATCACATGAACTTGCAAACTCATAATAAGGAAAACAAAATTATCAGAAGCCCACGACACACTAAGTAAAGTTAACAGAAAATGTTATGATAAAAAGTGAAGTATGAATCACAGGAAGAAGCAAAAAATTTATACATATGCATAAGTGAGTGCTGAATCATGTAAATTTCAGTAAAGAGAAAGTAAGCTATACTAGTTGGGTGTGTCACACTCTTATTGGTGGAGAGTTGTCACGTGCTCATTTGCATGCTACAACAGTAATACCCTATGGAAACAAGTGAATTTGGACCCTCAATACTAGTGGTGAGTGAAAATATTTGCATATATAAAGCTGCACAAATAGAGGAAAGCTATTATGTAAGAAGTGTTATGTATAAAGCGTTTGAATGCCATGTTGTAGTTTACATTATTGTTTCAAAGTTTAAACCAATAAAATATGTTGTTATTCATTTAAAATAACATTTAGAAATTTCTAGAATTAGGTAGATCATATATATGACTATAAATGGAATGTTTGGCGGCCTAGTGTCTAGACGACAAGTCTCGTGCAAAAACAGACATGCGCAGATTACTCTGGAACTCTGTGGAAATTACACGATGGTTCGAGAAGAGGAGGCCTACTAATATATAAACAGACGGAGACGCGAGGAGAAAAGGAAAGAGTCAGTCATTAGTTTTTATTTCGATTCGAGAGATATTGTCTTTGTTCGAGAAGTTTTCAACGTTTGCTGTGTGTTTATTCAACTTGAATTTGTGACTGGAGCTAGATCTACAGAAGCTGTGATTTTATTTCGTCAATCTTTACGATTCATACGAATTACTAGTTATACTGAAGGTCAACACGTGTAGAACTGTTTAAAGGAGACCGGGATAATTGGAAGGCAACAAGTTTGAGACGTTCATCGGAGGCATCGTGAAGGGAACTTCGTCGAATTTATTGAACTGTGAATTGTTTCTGGACTTCTTCATTCAAACTTCCGAATTTCTTCATGAGACCAAATTAACACTCTAGACTGGAATTTTAGACTTTCATTCTAGATCATTATATTGGACACAGGCCAGTACCATTTTGTATTGTAATTAACTTTGAAGGTTAAAACCAGTACTATTTTGTGTTGTAATTAATTTTGAATGTTGAAACTTAATATCTGTCATTGTTATTATAAAATTTATGTAATATCTGTTACATATATAATAGTTTATTGTAATAAATTATACAAACTGTTATCTGTGTCTTTCTGTTGCATTTAGTCTACATAAAACATAAAAAAAAACGTAACAGTTAGATTGTATCAGAAGTATGCCTTATCATATATGGCTTATAAACTTTTTACAACTGGCTCCAGTATTTCCTTTTACTTTTGTTAACTTGAATACATTGTTTTTATAATAACAAATGTTCTATGTAGCACCAGCCTACAACTGAGTATCTGAAGTGTTCTTTACCTGTTGACAGTACTAAGATCATACACCTGAAGCATTCTTTAGATAGACAGGGTAGATGAGCAAAAAGAATAAGACAGGAAAGAGATCACCATATAAGAATGTCTGGTTTGACAGGTAATGGATTGGATAAATTCCAAGTATGAAATCAAATAGCAACATGTTGCAGCAAGAAAGAAGGTGTGAGAGGAAGGAAAAGAGGGAGATAGCAAGACAGAAGGCAAAAAAGAAAACCAGTGATGAGTCAGTCAAAGAGGTGCCACAAGGGCCCATAATAAAAATCATGGAGGTGTGGCAAAAGCACAGATGCATAGACTCCCCAGGAGAGAGCTCATTCATCTGAAAACCCGAAGTCAATAAACTATTCCATGGGGCAGAACAAAGTCTGGTCAAGATATATGGCCTGCATTGAGGTTTACAGCATATAGTACATGACAGACAATAAGGCAAATGTATTAAGAAGTGACACAAGAAAAAGAAGGTATAGGGTTTGAAAACAAAAGAGTCCTGGATCTGATACTTTTCTGACAGTTGATATAAGATACGACTGTGAAGTTTAAAGAGTGAACCATAACTAAATGATCCAACAGGAGGGGTAGAAAATGGGAACTTGCCCAAAGTACTGCCAAAAGTTTGAGTACATTAAGCTGAAGTGAAGATACATCCTTGATCAGAGTGTTCAACATAAGGTTGTCATTCAGAGATGCCTCTCTTCCTAGTTGGAATATATTGGTGAAAAAACATAAAAAATTTGGGTAGAAGTAGATACACATTTATAGTGGTATCGAAGTGGTAGACAGCCACTCAAAAATGTCTGTGAGAAGAGAAAAAGTAGGTCCAAAGGTTCCTGTGATTCATTACACTGGTTGCACAAGGGCATTTAGAGATGGTTGATATGAGCATTGCCCAGTGGAATAAACAGTTTTAGGAAAGCTATAGTTACTAACAGGCAACACGAGTAGGACAGGCTCACATCCCAGTGAGAGAATGTTCTATCATTTGCAGATAGACAGGGTAAGATTCAGCCCAGCTGAGAAAGAAGTTGAAAAAATACTCCCAGAAAAACAAGGTATTTGATGGGATAAGAAAGAATTTAAAAGTCTTCACAAGCCATTCTACAAAGACAGTTTCCTACAGAAGGAAAGTATGAAGGTGAGACTTCTCCTGTTAATGGGACAGAAAAAGCCAATCATCCATGTAACAATGAAAATCATAGAGCAAGTTCTTTCAGATGGTACACAAAAGCCTTGACTGTTCTGTTAAAGACATAGGAGGTCAATGCAATGCTAAAAAGAAAAAAAGATCCCTGAACTGGAAGGAATGATTTCAAGAAACAAATTTGAAATATCTTTAAGACTCAGCATTGGGAATATGAAGAAACACATCTGAGAAGTCACTCTTGCTCATCCAAAGTCCAAGGAAAAAAAACCAATAAAGAGTAAAGAAATTTTCCATGCAAAAATGAGGGATGACCACCTAGCAGATGAAAGTGGAAAAGTAGATTACCAGACTCCAGTCCCCAGTTTTATTTGGGACCACAAACAGGTAAAAGAAAGACCCTCTCATGACTTGTTCATGCAATAGATCTGGCACAGTGACTTCCAGATATTGAAGATAGATGTAATTTGAGAGACTAGTGAAGTTAACTAGCTATGAACTGAGAGAAGAACTGAAGGGACAGTCCATAAAAACTGACAAGTATGACCCATCTAACTGCAGATAGTTGTTAACAAAGATGTGCATATCACAAAGACCAGCCCCCATGACAACTAAATCTGCTCCATTGTCATTGATGATCCCAAAAAGTCTGACACTGGGCTGAAGAGTGTTGAGCAAATGGATAAGATAGTAAAAGGGGTAAAAATATAGGAAGTGGGAGGAGGAGTATAATGATCCAAGTAAACAGGGAAAGAGTAGTAGTGCAGACCATGGCAGAAAGGAGAAGGGAACAGGAATTGCCTGAAAATTCAAGTAGGGCTCGATGAATTGTCTCTTACATGAAGTGAAGAGAGGAAAGGTAATAAAACACAGAAAGTAGTATTAAGCAAAGACAAGAGAACGAAGCAATAGAGAATGAAATCGACCTTAGTGGGCTTGCTCCCAAACAGGCAAAAGAGATTTCAAGGTCTTTGACTCTAGAAGGAGGAAGTTCAGTTAACTGTAGGCCATGATAAAGGAATTAGAAAGCAAAAAGGACAAGAAATAAGATCATTGGTATGAGGTAGATCTATAAAGGAAGCAATATTATTAACATCATTATCAGAAGATGGGAAAAGAATCAAAATTATTTAGGTTGGGAGTTGTGATGTAGAGAATGGGAAATATGGTAAGACAATGGAAAAAGAGATAGAGTGATAAGGTCCAAATAGCATAAGGATGTCTGAAAATTCTCCTCAATGACAAGAGAAGTTCTCAATGCATAACGAGAAGGGGGAGACAATCAGTTAAAGTTGTTTTTCTCATCATATTCCTTCTCAGAATGAGGGGAAATAATCCATGGCTACATAATAAAACCTACTACCCTATGCACAATGGCTATCATGCCATTTATGTTTAACATGTCTTCAGTAGCCAAATTAAGAAATTGACTATTGCAAGGTTATTCCTCATCTCAGCAGATGCCAAAGTTGCATGAACCTGAAAGTTCACAGTTTGATAAACTAAAGAAAACAAAGTTCCTTTATTAGATTGCAAACCTCTGTAAGTTATGAATACAACAAAATACATCAAATATACATGGTGCTAAGGAAGATTAATGAAGAATCTCAGTGCACAGGAAGGTTATGTCATGCTCATATTAGTAGAGGACTTTTATTACATAATAACATCATTATGTAATGGTGAAAATCATGAGAAATCTAGTGAGTGTTGGTGGAAGTTGTCTAAAGAATGGTGGAATGCAAATCTCTAAGGCAGATGCACAAGAAAGATTGCTTTCTGTGATAAGAGGTAGGTGTGATCTCAGAAGTAAGAAATCTTTATATTAATGAATGTATTATTGTGAAAAGTGTGAAATATCGAAAATATTTATCAGTGTTAATACAATACAATTCAGAAAATGATGGTTTAATTGAACACAAGTGCAATAATAATGTGAATTTAATAAGCTTATTTGGAAATATGCAATCCACTTTGTTGATTTTAAAAGTAAAATATACACAAAACTTTACTTAAAACACATTGATAATAGCAAAACAATTATGTCATTAATTGAAATGTTGTGGAAAGCAAAATATAATTTAAAACTAAGTAATTACACAAGGAAGAGTGGAGTGGTCCACAAATGGCATCTAGCACATAAGTGGCATGTGCATTCATGTTAGCAATTTGCTCACAGATGTGAAGTGTGAAAGTTGGAGTAAAAGTTACCAATGAAGTGGATGTAAGAAGGGGTATTCCTAACAGTTGGCCAGACTTCTATAAAAATTATATGTCAGTGATGAAGTGAAGGTGACAACAGCTGAGTGCTTAGCAGGACATATTAACGTTATAAAATATAAACAAATCAAAAAAACAATTAACTATTTTGTTTATTTGATTTATATATATATATATATCTTTATTTAAGTTAGGTAGTGAAAATTTATGACCATTTTGTTTACTTGAATATTTTTACAGATACTTTTTTAAATTTATGATGGGGAACGTCCCAGAGGTGAAAACTGCCATTGAGTATACTAAAGTTATCTTCTGAATGAGATTAAACAGTTTCAACAAAAAGGACTGCAATTTTACCTTTTGAATCAGTCCCAACAACTCACTGGATTTCTTTAGTTTCTCTAAATGTTTTTCAACCTGGAGAACTGCCAGTATATGTCTGTCTAAAACAGCAGCTTCCATGGTGTCCCTCCAGTTCTTGTCTTCAGTTGTGAATCATCTGTATTGTATGATAAGAGTATTAAGATGATATAATTATTCAAACAATTATATAAAAAAAAAACATCTAAGGTGTTGGAACACACTTAAAGTTTAAATGTACTACAAAATTATTTAAAACGTGGTACTACCCGTAACAATAGATTTAAACAAATAAAGATACATTTTCTATTTGTATTTCTTTCCTGAATGGAACATTTTTAATAACTGCATTTTTCTATTTCAACTAATAAGTATAAGAAGATAATTAAATTACACAAAGCACTAAGAATGATATTTGATGTTTAAAATACAAAGCTTTATACATAAATATGTATATAAAGAGAATAAAAAAGTCAGAGATAAAAAAATAATATATAAATTGTCTTTACACAAGCAATAAAATACTACTTAGAAAAATTCTAAAAACATTGAGGAAATATTAAAATAGTTGTAGTACATACTTTCTCTCCTCTGGCATTTGAGCCATAATATGAGGGGAACTAAAGATTGGCTCTAAATATAGCCATGTAGCTTGAACTTTAACCACTCATCAATTATCTCTCCTAACATCAACAACTTGTGTTCCCACTCTCTGTAAAAATGAAAAATAAAAAAGTGAAAATATGTCACAATTTGAAATGTATAGTATATGAAATATAAAGGTATACATAGTGGTTATCATAAAATAAAAGTGATATTTAACAAAGAAAAAATCATTAGAATATAATTCATTTGATAAAAATATTTTATCAAACCTTTTTTTATATTTATGAAACATTACCTTCAAGTTTATCTGAAAACACAGTAAACATTACTTAGTATAACAAGTTTCTATTACACTATCATTTCAAACATAGTCCTTTTTGGATTTTTTCATGTATATATCTATATTTATGTGTATTTTTCTTTAAGAAAACAATACACACACATACACATGATTATATATGTACTTAAAAAAAAATTAAAATGACCATTAACTATGTAACAAAAAAAAATAATTTTTTGCAGCTTACTTTAACCACAAATAGAGTTAGCTAGCATTCCTGTTAAATAAAGTGTATGTGTATCAACATAAAACTAATTTATTCATTGTGGGCCTGGACTATAAATGAAATATTCAGTTCCAGACTAGAAAGAAGACTGAATATTGTTTGTGAGTTTGTAAAATTTTAGTGTATAAATAATTATTTCTCATAACTATTTTTAATAACTGTTTTTATAAATTGTATTGTTTTTTTGTATATTAAAATTGGTTTGTGTTAAGAAAGAAACTGGTGTGTATTAATCCTGTTGGCAAATGTCGTAAATTTAATACAGAGCGACATTTAATTATCTTCTAAATTAAAATTAAAATTTCTAGCTATTTGAAATCATAATATGTAATGTATGTAACATGATAAGTTGTAGGCTAATAGATAAATTATAACATGTATACATCTCAATATTATTTTCATTTTCAGGAGTTTGTCAACTCCTGAGTGCTTTGGCATGGTTGAAGCGTTATCTACAATTTGTTTGTATTCATCACAAATCCTACAAGATAAAAACTTGTACATGTAATACCATGTTAGTTAAAATTAAATAAAAGTAGGCATTTCTGAAGAAAACTCAAAAATTTCATGTTAAATATATAGAGCAATCAAACAATTTCTCTTAAGTTTTTAGTTTTTCCACATCTGTAAAATCAAAGTATATATTCTTCAACAATAAATCATTACTTCTTGGTGTTTTTCTGTGTCAAACATGTGCAAACACGGGTATCTTAACCTTTAGTGTATACAGTGTAACATGTGGTTTCACACATTTACTGCTACAGTAATTATATCTCATGCACAAAGCCAATAATGTACAGTGACTTCTATTGTTCACTTTTTAAATTAACAGCATGTAAAGAGAAGGGTAGCTCCAAATAAAAAATCAGGTTGGTTCACAAAGGGTATAAGAGATAAAATTAAAGAAAAGCATTGTATATTTAAGAAATATAACAAAGTCTTCAGATAAGGTAAAACCCTTTAGGACTGATAGAGGGAGGCCTATATTTAATGATTATGAGAAGGCTGGGTTATTAAACTTGTTTTTCTTCAGTTTTAATTAATGAATATTTAAAAGGTATTCCTAATCTTGAATAGGTTGAAAAAGATGATTTCATTAATTCTGAGCTTGTTTAGAAAACAATGAGCAGTTTAGAGAATGATAAGGCTACTGGGCGAGATATTTCCCAAGAAATTTGAAGGAGGTTAAGGATTAGATATATAAGCTGCTTGCTACTATTTTTTGTTAGTTCTTGAATAGTGGGCAGGTGCCATAGGATTGTAAGTTAGCTAATATTTCACTCCTCTTTTCATGAGAGATAATAATTCTCCCAGTGATTACAAGTGTATTAGTCTTACATCAGTTGTGAAAAAAATTTAAGAAAGTCTGATAATAGAGGCTTTACAAAGTCATTTAAAGGTTTACTGCTTATGTAGATGAAGATAACAGTGTAGATTTGGTATATTGACCTTCAGAAAGCATTTGACAAGGTGCTAAATAAAACATTTAAAAGGAATTATCTCTGCAGGTATTAAAAAAAAATTACCTAACCGGATAGAAGAGCAGCTGAATGGAAGATTGTTACTGTAAATACAATTCAGTCACACTGTATTAATATCACAAGTGAGAGTCAGGTTTAGAACCTTTGCTCATTTTTTGATTTACATCAATGACATAATAAAGGAACGACTAGTTCCAATAATAAAATAATTGTACAGGTGAGAAAATAACAAATGCAAAATAGATTATAAAGTAATGTTGAAAGAGTCAACAATTTAAAATAACTTTATTGATAAAACATGAATACCATGTTTTGGACAACAGCACTTCATCAGCTCTGGAGTATTTGTGTACAAATTATTGTTATGAAATAATTTCATGTGGCTTTGCATATGTGAAGATTCTCTTTAATGAGCTATGAAAGTTGGTTTACTCCTAACAGGTTTAGTTTCTGTTCTTCATTTATCTTATGAACACTATTTACTCTTCCACTTCACTTGTTTGCTGAATGAAATTTTCACATTTTTCCATCTCAGGCAAGATCAGTTAATCATAGTTTGAGATGCAGTGATGTAGTTGGTTGATTGTTCATCTTAAATTGTTGATCATAAATGAGGAGTGTTTTGTATTTTCTTTGCATCCATTCATCATTCAATGAGTCTTTTATTCTGAAGTGTCCACTGCTCAGTTTCTCACTTCAGTCTTAGTTTAGATGATTGTAAATTCCAGAGTTATTCAACTTTATATGCTCCAGGTCCAGTATTTAACACATTCAGTTCAATGAGATGTCAATAAAACATTTAATCTATAGTTACACATTTTTTAAAACATTTTTTGTATTACTGGTAACTTTCTTTTACAGATAATCAATTATTTTGGTAAAAATTAATTATGTATTTATAACAGACAAAACATGGTATAGTTATGCATTTACAAATAGGAAACAGGGCAACCCATGTTATTCTAAAGATAAATTAAACATCTTTCTTTAAAATGTTAGGCAAATATTGGCATAACTACCTTAGATCTGCATAAAAATTCAGTGTATTTTTCCATAAACACCTTGCAGAGAGATTGGAGTTGCAGAGTCATTAGCATTGCTACATTGTCAAAGAAAGACTGTAGATGAAGCTGAATAGTGGGAGACAGAACATGTTTCTGCTTGATACCTTGATGAATTATGTTTTGTACAGCTGTAAACCATCTGAAAGAAGAAAACCTACTTATTAATGTTGTAAACATCACAATCTGAGTTGATGCTTTTCAGTTTACCTTTTGTTATTATACTAACAAGCAAAAAAGGATTTACAAATCTGTATTTTATAAACAGAATTTTAAGAAATGTTCTGATCTTCCCACATTTTCTGAAACTGAGGATATAAAAACTTGCTTTCTTAAAAAATTCATTATCTTATATTTTACATGTGAATGATTAAGGATACAAATACCACATATATTTCTTTCCCATAGCATTTATTATTTACAACAATCTTTAATTTTTTTAAATTCTGATTAAACCTGGTAGCTGTCACATGAAACATCAAACCTGAGGTGTTACTTCTTTGTGACTCAATATTTCAAGAACACAACGTACTACTTTGTGGGATAGTTTAATTGCATTCTACTTGACCTTGTGTTTGTGAGGATACTTTGAAGTTGTCACAAGAAACAAAGACATTTCTATGTCCTGGTACACTTTTCTGAATTTTCTTGTGATAAGCAAATTTTATGGTTATGATGAAGCCTTCAATTGAATTTGGAGGAGAGCAGTCTGTCTTTTAAGAAAGCCAAAACTTGGTTCTTGAAGTCTTATCAATGTTTATACTTACTGAAAATGTGTACTACAGTTTAACTTTCTCATTTAGAATATCCTTTAGTTTCCCTCGATACAATAAATAGTGTTGAATTGTTGTATTTGTTGTCTTTTTTCTTCCATTTGTTACAAATCATTGCAATTTTCTTCTCTAAATTGAATTCATGAATCTCTCATTTTTGTGAAGATCAAGAGATGCATAATGTTACAGAAAGTTCACTGTTACATTATTGATTGGTTGTTGCTTGATTGAGTGTTTTATGGCACAAAGCTTGGCTATCTGCACCAAACATCTGGTAAAAAGTTAAAAGTAAATTTAGTAAAATTCATAAAAGGAAATTAAGGTAAAACAAAACAAAGTTAAAAAAACATAAATAGCATAATACCAATGTTTACATCTAGTCTACAAAGTCAAGAAAAAATTACAGAAATTTAAGTTGTAAAGGACTTTCTGTAGTGTAACTGTAATAATGATAACTCACCACGAAGACAAAAAGGTAAGTACAAAAACCACCATCAGTCACCTGATATAATAATACCTTGCCAGGATAACTAATGGGTAGTTCAAACAGCAGCGTCAGTCACCTGAAGTTCGCCTTTCCAGTTCGAGTTATTTCATGTTAGGCCAGTTTCTAATTTTAAATCACTAGGTGATTTTTAAAAGGAAACCACAGTAAAAAGGTGTAATGTAGAAATTAAAAAGATTAATGACCTTTAGAAAAGTAAAAACATTACCAAGGTGGACAGTGTCACCATCACTGTCTAACATTATGGACAAACCTTGGGACAGAACATGTTTAAAATGGTGCTGTTGTTGAGAGTCATAACAATGACAAGAAAGTAAAATGTGGCTTATTGTAATTTGAGTGTTACACAAACTACACACTGGTGCATCAGTTCCTGATAACAGCAAGTGATGAGTTAAGAAACTGTGACCAATGTGTTGTCTAGTTAGAACAACTTACTATCTCCAATCCTGATGGAAGCAAGATGACTAAAGTCCAATATAATGTTTTATTTGGAAAAGCTTGTTTTTGTGTTGCTAACTCCAAGTCGACTGCCAGCTGGCACAGAGATGAGCCTTGAATACAAGACCATAGTCTATGTATGGGATAGGTACAGTGGTGATAGTGCCAGAGCAGATAGACTTAGCTAGTGTCAGCAAGCTAATTTCAATGAATACCAAAGTGGCCTGGTATCCAGAAAAACTGGATAGAAGTAGATGTTAAAGTGAAAAGGGTTTTTGAAGTGGTTTTGAATATCAGCAAGAACAGGGTGTGAATTAACATGAAGCGATTCCAGGGCCAGTAGAGAACTAAGCAAGTCAGTATAAATAGTGCAGTTTGACTACTGCTTGACTTCTATGTGATCCAGGGCAAGGGAAATGGCATACAGTTCAACAGAAAACACAGAAGCTGTAGTGGGGATTCTGTGTGCAACCACTGAACCACAACAATCCATGGCAGAGCCAACACAGTCACCTGATTCCAAACCATCTATATAAATAGGAATGGAAGGATGATTCAAAAGATGTTCAGCAAATTGCAGACAATGTTTCCAATCAGGAGTGTCTACTTTTCTCAGATGATTTAAAGATAGGTCACAATTGGGAAATGTAAGAAGCCATGGTAGGATGGGCTAACCAGTGGATACAGCAATGTTTATTGAGAACTGCACCTGATATAAATGCCAAAAAGAAGCAATGGCAGACCATCTGGTCTGAAAAAGTATGGCCCAACGAGGAAGGAAAACAAAACCCCAGATGAGATGCTTTGGTGAGGAACAAAGTACCAAAGCATATAGTAAAGACAGTTGCAAACAATGGAGGTGCAAAGAAGGTTCATGAGACTCTATGTATAAGCTCTGAACTGGGGAAGTGCTGAAAGCCCCAGTGCAGAGCCAAAGACTTCAATGATGAATAGGATCTAGCATCTTTAAGGCCAAAAGTCAGGCAGAGTTATAGATCAGTAATCCACAGTCAAGTTGCAATCTAATAAGAGCACTACATATCTTTAGCATAGAAAGTCGATCTGATGCCCAAATGGTGGAAGAGAGAACACAGAGAATATTCAGTGCTCTTATACATTATCTGTATCTGTCGGAAAACCTAGCTCAATTCCTATTGTATACTGTATAGTTATAGTTGTTACATAACAAAACACTTATGTTATATAACTGAGATATATCTTGTGAATATAACTGTCTAGGTGATTAATTTAATTAGTTAAGTGTGTGGTTAAAGCTAGTAAATAGGAGTTAAAGATGCCCGATGGATTTATTCTAAAGTTTATAAATATTTGTATTGGTTGAAGAAACTAGTTCAGTTCCTGTTCGAAAGTCTTTGAATACAAGTTAGTAAAGGACTGGAGAAACTAAGTCTTTGAGAGAGGAACTCAAATAATATAATGGGTATTATTTTTCTGTGATGGTTATTCGTTTAAACTGTAAATATATGTATGCATACAATTAGCAATATTTACACTTTATTATCAATGTATACTATAAAATAAGAAATTTATTTATTCAATTAAAATGTTCAAAATACTAAATTAAGGTATCTTTAGGCATAAAGAATTTTACATTTTCTATTATTAGTAGCTTACATTTGCAGTTTTATTTCAGTTTCGCGTAATCGATACAGTACGTAAACTGATTTTAAATCTCTCTCTTGAGATCCAATTGAAGTGGTTCTTAAGCTTACATTTCTCTGGGCTTCCAAACCTACAGTTGTAAGATATCCTTGGTGTGTGGAAGAACCAACTCTCATTTTGATCTGTTTTATTGCTTTGTAAAAAGTTCCACGTTATATTTCAGTTCTTGATATTTGGAACAGACTAATTAATCCTTTTATCATAGGAAATACTAGGTTGATACATCAGATTTCAGGCGAGATATTAATCTGAGAACTCCGTCTTCACATAAAGTGTAATATTGATACATCTACCTTTATGTGAGGTTCCATATTTGATGGTGTGAAACATCATAACTGAATACATTTGGAGAAAAAAATCGAAGCAATTATTTGTTGCTTAAGCATGAGAGTAATTTTACAATGATATACTGCTGGCCAAAATCTTAATGAACACAAAGAAAAAATATGTATTTTGAGTTGTTAGACTCCACCACTTATTTGAGTAGAGTTTCGACAACATCATTGCTCACAGCCTGCTCCTCAGCATCACTATGTAACACAAGGATGATGCCAGTGAAGTGCGGGTGATAAAAAACACCCGAGACCTGGGCAAGGGGTTTCTCAGAATCCTCAGCCACAGTCCTGCCAGCAGGGGAAGCCTGGGCCACCTCGGAGGCACCATCTCTCTCGGCTGACCCCAACACTTATTGGGATGGTAAGAGTGTAGGCACAAATGCAGCCACAACCCCCTCATCACCAGACTCGGAAGGCTAGTCCCTACCTCCACAGAAATGGGGGACATCCCAATGTCACCCTGGGTGGCCAGAACCCCCTCAGAGGCCCCATCTATATTAGAGCCATGAGGATGGGGCTAAGCATACTTTGAGACCCCTTCACCCAAACAGTTCCAGAGCGCCTCACTTCATGGGCCGAAAGGCCCCTCAACCTGGGCTCAGAGACCCAGTCCTCCTCAGGGAACTGGGACCCTCCCTCCACTTCAGAAATTAAACTATTGAAATCATGATTCACCCAGTGAGAACCAAAAGAATAAATACATTTCAACGCACGAGTAATTCCAAATAAATTAATAAATTTTGTGTTTGAAATGGAATACAAGAAATCTCACCTATGAAAATTCAGAGTGAGTTTACAAGATCTATTCTTGTAGTTAAACAATTTTAAACAATTTCATCTATAGATTTTCTAAAAAACATTTTCACTGTAATTAGTTTTTTTTAGTCCTCATATCACAACTTGTGAAGGCAAAAACGTAACATGTAAACCATTTAAATTTTCATTCTGTATAATTAGTATACATATATCATTGGATACATAATAATGTTTAGTGCTGGCATTATTGTTTACAACAGGAGTTAATATTTAATGGCCATGACATTTTTCATACCCAGAAAGTTCAAAACAATTATTTGAAAGGGGATAGTTATGACAAATTTGGTTACATAACTCAGTAAGAGAATAAAACATTGTGTATTTCAAATTCATTACTGCTGAGGATATACAAAATTCCAAAGGCCTCAGTGATAAACATATAAATAGCAGTGGCAAATTGAACAGAAGTGTGCAGTTAGAAAATGTGAAATTAACCATACTTTGAGTGCACACTTTTACTGGTTGTTATTTAAAAATGAATTTAACAGTTTGATTGAAATATGGATGATAACTTGTTACAGGGTATTCTAAATTAGTTCAGCTTGTGAAGTGGATTCTAAAATAATTTAATCAACCTAAGTGGACATTTAACATGAAATGAACTGTCACATTTAAAATGTAACTATGGTCATCATAGTCTAAAGATTTTTTGTATGTACATTTACCTTGTTTTAAATATCTAATTTTAAAATAAGTGGATAACTTGCTGCATGCTATTTTCAAATTTATCACTAACAAGTCACAGGTATCTACTGAAGAAGAATCCTAAAAGTTTGACCAATAAAGTATCTGACCAGGAGTTGAATGCAGTGGAGTTAAACTATTGATAGAAGCCACATATTTAGTTCCTTTTTGGTTACTCTGTCTCAAAAATTGGAAATTCTCACCTAAATACTGAAATTCATTAAGTTCTTAATTAATCTTTCTGGTGGCATACACAACATGATTAGATAGTGGTGAGGTCCACAATAAAGTAATGAAAAATAAATACAAGACAGAGAAAAGTTTAGTTCAGGAAATTAGTATACAAGTAATTATAAGGGTAGGCTTAATTCTTACTATCGTAATAACAGAAGTATAAGATATAAAATAGTTAACTTAAGAGCATTATTAGGAATGAAAGATTTTGATATTATGGAAATAACTGAAATATGGTTAAACAAATATGACATGTGACAAAAATTTCTTTCAAATATAGTGCTAAAGGCTTTTCAATGAATAAAGTATGAAAGAGAGAAGTGGATTTACATGTAAAATGTGAATTACATCCTATTTTAGTTAAAGACATCAAAGATAACAGTAATGAGCTTGAATCCAGTGAAGTTTCTATTAGTGGATATAAAGGAAAACGACATTTAATGGGAATTTGTTACAAACAACCAAATGACATTGACAAAACTCAAACAGTCAAAATGAGATTAAGGTTAAAGCTATTAGTGAAGCCATAATTATGTATGATTTTAATTTCAAGCATACACAACAGGAAATGCTACAGTCAACTTGTGAGATAGAAAGGTTTTTGTAAACTGTTCACATTGACTTTTTACTAGAAACTGTTTTTTGAGATTTGTTGTAATTTCAAAAATATAGGTAGGAAACTGGGAAACACATGGGTACAAATAAACACTGTTGTTTTTTCTTACATATTGAAATCAGAATATTTTGCTTCCAAATTTTAAAGGGAAACCACAAAAATTATCTGTTGTGAATTGGGCAGCTATGTTATGCTGAGACTCTGAGCAAATGTGGAAAATCTTTAACGAAAAAAAATTTCAATATTGAAGGTAAATATTTTCCTTACAGAAAGAAATGGGTAGCAACAAGTAAAAACAATGTTGGCTCACAAACAGTATTGGAAATAAAATGAATGAGAAACAAAATAAATTGAAAATTAACTGATGTAACTCCTCTTATCAACAGGGGTGATGAAAATTGTCCCAGTGCTTATAGACCCATTAGTCTTACATCAGTTGTAGATCACATTTTGGAGAGTCTGATGATTTTATTGGACAGCTAACATGGTTTCACTGATGAAAAACCTTGCCTTACAAATCTTATAACATTTTTTCCAAAGGTTGTTACTTACGTTGATGAGAGTAAGAGTAGATCAGGAAGAAAGGATTGTCACCAATGCAGTTCAACCAAACAAGATTTATATCACAAATGAAGTACCTCAGGATTCAAGTGTTAGGATATTTGATCAATGGTCAATAAATTATATAAATGTACAATTGCATTACAACATAAGGTGTTACAACCTATAAAGAGAATGTGATTGATTTACAGAAGGATTTATATCATTCAGAAAATAGAAAGACACAAGAGGCTTATGCCTATCACTATTACAAATAAAGAGATGTGTAAACTGTGGGAGATGGCAGCAAGGGCTTAAGCTTTTATAAGAAAGGGAACATCAACTAACAATGATTTTCAGAAAGTTAGGAAGAATATTATATAGTGGAGGTAACTGTAATGAGCCTGTTCTATTGAACAAAATATTTTATTAATTGATTTGTATATACAAGGACTACTAGAGAGAAAGTCAACAAAAGAAACAGAGAAGGATGTGGATGATAACCTAAGAAGATTGTAGTTATGGGTGATTCCTTGATAAAGTATGTGAATAGGATTGTCTGTGGGGTAAATACAGAGAAAATAATTAAACAAACATATTCCTTTAGAAAGAGAAGGGTAACTCCAAATAAAAAATCAGGTTGGTTCACAAAGGGTATAAGAGATAAAATTTAAGAAAAGCATTGTATATTTAAGAAATATAACAAAGTCTTCAGATAAGGTAAAACCCTTCAGGACTGATAGAAGGAGGCCTATATTTAATGATTATGAGAAGGCTGGGTTATTAAATTTGTTTTTCTTCAGTTTTAATTAATGAATATTTAAAAGGTATTCCTAATCTTGAACAGGTTGAAAAAGATGATTTCATTAATTCTGAGCTTGTTTAGAAAACAATGAGCAGTTTAAAGAATGATAAGGCTACTGGGCGAGATATTACCCAAGAAATTTGAAGGAGGTTAAGGATCAGATATATAAGCTGCTTGCTACTATTTTTTGTTAGTTCTTGAACAGTGGGCAGGTGCCAAAGGATTGTAAGTTAGCTAATATTTCACTCCTCTTTTCATGAGAGATAATAATTCTGCCAGTGATTATAAGTGTATTAATCTTACATCAGTTGTGAAAAAAATTTAAGAAAGTCTGATAATAGAGGCTTTACAAAGTCATTTAAAGGTTTACTGCTTATGTAGATGAAGATAACAGTGTAGATTTGGTATATTGACCTTCAGAAAGCAGTTGACAAGGTGTTAAATAAAACATTTAAAAGGAATTATCTCTGTAGGAATTAGAAAAAAATTACCTAACTGGATAGAAGAGCAGCTGAATGGAAGATAGTTACTATAAATACAATTCAGTCACACTGTATTAATATCACAACTGAGTCAGGTTTAGAACCTTTGGTCATTTTTTGATTTACATCAATGACATAATAAAGGAACGATTAGTTCTAATAATAAAATAATTGTAAACGTGAGAAAATAACAAATGCAAAATAGATTATAAAGTAATGTTGAAAGAGTCAACAATTTAAAATAACTTTATTGATAAAACATGAATACCATGTTTTGGGCAACAGCACTTCATCAGCTCTGGAGTATTTGTGTGCAAATTATTGTTATGAAATATTTTCATGTGGCTTTGCATATGTGAAGATTCTCTTTAATGAGCTATGAAAGTTGGTTTACTCCTAACAGGTTTAGTTTCTGTTCTTCATTTATCTTATGAACACTATTTACTCTTCCACTTCACTTATTTGCTGAATGAAATTTACACATTTTTCCATCTCAGGCAAGATCAGTTAATCATAGTTTGAGATACAGTGATGTAGTTGGTTGATTGTTCAGCTTAAATTGTTGATCATAAATGAGGAGTGTTTTGTATTTTCTTTGCATCCATTCATCATTCAATGAGTCTTTTAAAACATACATAAAAAAACGTAACTGGTAACTTTCTTTTACAGATAATCAATTATTTTGGTAAAAATTAATTATGTATTTGTAACAGACAAAACATAGTATAGTTTATGCATTTACAAATAGGAAATAGGGGAACCCATGTTATTCTAAAGATAAATTAAACATATTTCTTTAAAATGTTAGGCAAATATTGGCATAACTACCTTAGATCTGCATAAAAATTCAGTCTATTTTTCCATAAACACCTTGCAGAGAGATTGGAGTTGCAGAGTCATTAGCATTGCTACATTGTCAAAGAAAGACTGTAGATGAAGCTGAATAGTGGGAGGCAGAACATGCTTCTGCTTGATACCTTGATGAATTATGTTTTGTACAGCTGTAAACCATCTGAAAGAAGAAAACCTACTTATTAATATGTTGGAAACATCACAATCCGAGTTGATGCTTTTCAGTTTACCTATTGTTATTATACTAACAAGCAAAAAAGGATTTACAAATCTGTATTTTATAAACAGAATTTTAAGAAATGTTCTGATCTTCCCACATTTTCTGAAATTGAGGATATAAAAACTTGCTTTCTTAAAGAATTCATTATCTTATATTTTACATGTGAATGATTAAGTATACAAATACCACATATCTTTCTTTCCCATAGCATTTATTATTTACAACAACCTTTAATTTTTTTTTAAAATTCTGATTAAACCTGGTAGCTGCCACATGAAACATCAAACCTGAAGTGTTACTTCTTTGTGACTCAATATTTCAAGAAGACAACGTACTACTTTGTGGGATAGTTTAATTGCATTCTACCTGACCTTGTGTTTGTGAGGATACTTTAAAGTTGTCACAAGAAACAAAGACATTTCTATGTCCTGGTACACTTTTCTGAATTTTCTTGTGATAAGCAAATTTTATGGTTATGATAAAGCCTTCAATTGAAACTGGAGGAGAGCAGTCTGTCTTTTAAGAAAGCCAAAACTTGGTTCTTGAAGTCTTATCAATGTTTATACTTACTGAAAATGTCCACTAAAGTTTAACTTTCTCATTTAGAATATCCTTTAGTTTCCCTTGAAACAATAAATAGTGTTGAATTGTTGTATTTGTTGTCTTTTTTCTTCCATTTGTTACAAATTATTGCAATTTTCTTCTCTCAATTAGATTCATGAATCTCTCACTTTTGTGGAGATCAAGAGATGCATAATGTTACAGAAAGTTCACTGTTACATTATTGATTGGTTGTTGCTTGATTGAGTGTTTTATGGCACAAAGCAGCTTGGCTATCTGCACCAAACATCTGGTAAAAAGTTAAAAGTAAATTTAGTAAAATTAATAAAAGGAAATTAAGGTAAAACAAAACAAAGTTAAAAAAACATAAATAGCATAATACCAATGTTTACATCTAGTCTACAAAGTCAAGAAAAAATTACAGAAATTTAAGTTGTAAAGGACTTTCTGTAGTGTAACTGTAATAATGATAACTCACCAGGAAGACAAAAAGGTAAGTACAAAAACCACCATCGGTCACCTGATATAATAATACCTTGCCAGGATGACTAATGGGTAGTTCAAACAGCAGCGTCAGTCACCTGAAGTTCGCCTTTCCAGTTCGAGTTATTTCATGTTAGGCCAGTTTCTAATTTTAAATCACTAGGTGATTTTTAAAAGGGAACCACAGTAAAAAGGTGTAATGTAGAAATTAAAAAGATTAATGACCTTTAGAAAAGTAAAAACATTACCAAGGTGGACAGTGTCACCATCACTGTCTAACATTATGGACAAACCTTGGGACAGAACATGTTTAAAATGGTGCTGTTGTTGAGAGTCATAACAATGACAAGAAAGTAAAATGTGGCTTATTGTAATTTGAGTGTTACACAAACTACACACTGGTGCATCAGTTTCTGATAACAGCAAGTGATGAGTTAAAAAACTGTGACCAATGTGTTGTCTAGTTAGAACAACTTACTATCTCCAATCCTGACAGAAGCAAGATGACTTAAGTCCAATGTAATGTTTTATTTGGAAAAGCTTGTTTTTGTGTTGCTAATTCCAAGTCGACTGCCAGCTGGCACAGAGATGAGCCTTGAATACAGGACCATAGTCTATGTATGGGACAGGTACAGTGGTGATAGTGTCAGAGAATACAGACTTAGCTGCAGTGTCAGCAACCTCATTCCCATGAATACCAAAGCCGCCTGGTATCCAGAAAAACTGGATAGAAGTAGATGTTAAAGTGAAATGGGTTTTTGAAATGGTTTTGAATATCAGCAAGAACAGGGTGTGAATTAACATGAAGTGATTCTAGGGCTGATAGGGAACTAAGTGAGTCAGTATAAATAGTGCAGTTTGACTACTGCTTAACTTCTATGTGATCCAGAGCAAGGGAAATGGCATACAGTTCAGCAGAAAACACAGAAGCTGTAGTGGGGATTCTGTGTGCAACCACCGAACCACAACAATTCATGGCAAAGCCAACACAGTCACCTGATTTCGAACCATCTATATAAATAGGAATGGAAGGATGGTTCAAAAGATGTTCAGCAAATTGCAGATAATGTTTCCAATCAGGAGTGTCTACTTTTCTCAGATGATTTAAAGATAGGTCACAATTGAGAAATGTAAGAAGCCATGGTAGGATGTGCTAACCAGTGGATACGGCAATGTTTATTGAAAACAGACCCAATTCATCTTACTGCACCTGATATAAATGCCAAAAGGAGCAATGGAAGACCATCTGGTCTGAAAAAGTATGCCCCAACGAGGAAGGAAAACAAAACCCCCAGATGAGATGCTCTGGTGAGGAACAAAGTATCAAAGCATATGGTTAAGACAGTTGCAAACAATGGAGGTGCAAAGAAGGTTCATGAGACTCTATGTATAAGCTCTGAACTGGAGAAGTGCTGAAAGCCCCAGTGCAGAGCCAAAGACTTCAATGTTGAATAGAATCTAGCATCTTTAAGGCCAAAAGTCAGGCAGAGTTATAGATCAATAATCCACAGTAAAGTTCCAATCTAATAAGAGCACTACATATCTTTAGCATAGAAAGTCGATCTGCTGCCCAAGTGGTGGAAGAGAGGACACAGAGAATATTCAGTGCTCTGATACATTATCTGTATCTGTTGGAAAACCTAGCTCAATTCTTATTGTATACTGTATAGTTATAGTTGTTACATAACAAAACACTTATGTTATATAACTGAGATATATCTTGTGAATATAACTGTCTAGGTGATTAATTTAATTAGTTAAGTGTGTGGTTAAAGCTAGTAAATAGGAGTTAAAGATGCCCGATGGATTTCTTCTAAAGTTTATAAATATTTGTATTGGTTGAAGAAACTAGTTCAGTTCCTGTTCGAAAGTCTTTGAATACAAGTTAGTAAAGGACTGGAGAAACTAAGTCTTTGAGAGAGGAACTCAAATAATATAACGGGTATTATTTTTCTGTGATGGTTATTCGTTTAAACTGTAAATATATGTATGCATACAATTAGCAATATTTACACTTTATTATCAATGTATAATATAAAACAAGAAATTTATTTATTCAATTAAAATGTTCAAAATACTAAATTAAGGTATCGTTAGGCATAAAGAATTTTACATTTTCTATTATTAATAGCTTACATTTGCAGTTTTATTTCGGTTTCGCGTAATCGATACAGTACGTAAACTGATTTTAAATCTCTCTCTTGAGATCCAATTGAAGTGGTTCTTAAGCTTACATTTCTCTGGGCTTCCAAACCTACAGTTGTAAGATATCCTTGGTGTGTGGAAGAACCAACTCTCATTTTGATCTGTTTTATTGCTTTGTAAAAAGTTCCACATTATATTTCAGTTCTTGATATTTGGAACAGACTAATTAATCCTTTTATCATAGGAAATACTAGGTTGATACATCAGATTTCAGGCGAGATATTAATCTGAGAACTCCGTCTTCACATAAAGTGTAATATCGATACATCTACCTTCATGTGAGGTTCCATATTTGATGGTGTGAAACATCATAACTGAATACACTTGGAGAAAAAAATTGAAGCAATTATTTGTTGCTTAAGCATGAGAGTAATTTTACAATGATATACTGCTGGCCAAAATCTTAATGAACACAAAGAAAAAATATGTATTTTGAGTTGTTAAGACTCCACCACTTATTTGAGTAGAGTTTCGACAACATCAATGCTCACAGCCTGCTCCTCAGCATCACTATGTAACACAAGGATGATGCCAGTGAAGTGCGGGTGAAAAAGAACACCCGAGACCTGGGCAAGGGGTTTCTCAGAATCCTCAGCCACAGTCCTGCCAGCAGGGGAAGCCTGGGCCACCTCGGAGGCACCATCTCTCTCGGCTGACCCCAACACTTATTGGGATGGTAAGAGTGTAGGCACAAATGCAGCCACAACCCCCTCATCACCAGACTCGGAAGGCTAGTCCCTACCTCCACAGAGATGGGGGACATCCCAATGTCACCCTGGGTGGCCAGAACCCCCTCAGAGGCCCCATCTATATTAGAGCCATGAGGATGGGGCTAAGCATACTTTGAGACCCCTTCACCCAAACGGTTCCAGAGCGCCTCACTTCATGGGCCGAAAGGCCCCTCAACCTGGGCTCAGAGACCCAGTCCTCCTCAGGGAACTGAGGTTTGTTTTTGTAATTATGAATATATTCAGAATAACTTATAAATTTTACAAATGCTCTTAAATGTTTACTTCATCTATCATACATATATATATCAAGCAGAAATGTTGTTGTGCATATACACTTCTTTCCTACACTTGGCATGCACCTTCAGGGCCTCTACAGAAAGTCTTGATGGATCAGCACATAAACCTAGTTCTCTATGTTATCCCCCTTGGCCACTATGTATTTTATCTACTATTTTACCGATATCTATTTAACTCTGAAAGTACTTTTAGCACCCTCCTTGGAGTGATATTGGTGGGCTTGCATTTGGATCTAATCGCTGTATGTTACTTTCTAAGGATTACTGTGTCTTCTCCCCGTGTGCTGAGTAGATATATCAGATATTTGAGTATCATAAGCATGGGATGGCTTTGGCATGACTGTAACCATTCTGCACATTACTCAAGCCTACTCAGTTAGAGACTGCATGATGATTCCCATGTCTAAATAAGTCATATGGAGAGTTTTTGTTTTAAATCTGTAATTTGTCTCAAAAGGACAGTGTACATCCTGTGCTTCCATCATTGCTGTGAGTTCATACTAAATTTTGTACTCGGCTGCACCACTAGAAGTAACATGTTAAGCAGCACAAACATAAGCAGTTTTTCTATTATCTCACAATTAGCCATCACAATCAAATATAAAATGATTAAATATAATAGAAAAACTGTTAATTCTTTATATTTTAACATGATCACTGATTAAATGATGCAAGTAAATTTCCTACTTTAATAACTTGAAAACATACCTCACCAACTAAAATGTAAAGATACTTATTAAAGTTGTTTATGTATTTCTGAAGATGCTGGAATTGTTCTTTGAAAACAGTTAATATCTGTGTTTTGATAATACTTGAAAGCCAAAACATACCATATTCAAACGATTTTCAACTCAAGGAATTATTCTGACAGAATGAAGTAAAGAATCCAAGATATCCAGTAAAACTGTTTCAAAATCATGGTAAGTTGGTTCAAGTTTGATCTGCTGTCTAACTGCAACCAATTTTAAAATAAACAAGTGATTTTCCTGAAACAAAAATAACATGTATACAAATTTTACTCTATAGATAAATAGATATTTTTGTGCAACATACTGGATGGTCGCATCTTATCTACTCTACAAAGCCTAAAAAACATTTCTAAAAGTTTAGAAAATATTTTAATGTTTTCTAACTAATCTGTAACATTTTTTTTCTTTTTGTGACAAGCAAGTAAATAACTGCATGAAGGTTGTATAGGTATGCAAACATACATTTTAAAATGCTGTCCTCTGTAATACAGAACTTATCAACTAAAACTAACTTCTCACCATACTTAACTCTCAATTTGTATAAAATATAATTTTGTACAGCCAAGGATTTGAACTGTACAAGTAAATGGCTGGGTTCACTTTCTACTTATGTATGTGTGGTGATGAAAAGCATTATTTTTACAGTTAATAGGTTTTAATTTTTATCTTATCTGGAGTAATAATCAAAGTTTAAATTTTTATCCTATCTGAAGTAATAATCAAAGTTTTAAGAAAAAAGGTAAACAAAGTTCTGATACTGTAATGAACATATAAACACAAACAGTACAAAATGATTTGCAAGACAGTAATTTAATGTGTATGTCTAAAACTCATAAACATTATATTCAAATTAGTTGACTAACTTTTATCCACAAAGAAGAAAGAAAAGTATATTTAGCCCATATTTGGAAGTAAATTTTCTACAATGCTAAGTAAACAACAAAACCAATGTTTAAAGTAATTTTTTAAGAAATTTTCCATTGTTTTTTTTGTAAACAATGAAAATATCTTTTCTGTGGTAAACTTTAGAAAATAACATGGGGATGTATTAAAGGTACAAGTTCTTTTACAAGGCAATCAAGCTTGGTCATTGAAATTACATAATACACATAGAATTATGCTATTTTAGGTAAAGTAATAAAAAACCAAAAAGAAATGAATCCTAATAATTATAAGCTAAAGTTTAAATGTGAATTAAAACATACAAGAGAAACAATCATAATATATGCATACACAAAAATGTTTTGGGAGAGTAACAAAAACTGTTTTTCCTTCTTCTCTGAAAGCTGTTGGTTTGTTCCACTGTAGTTTAAATTTTTTTTTAATGTTGAAGAAGATATACTCAGCAGTGTGTTGTGATTCTTGCACTTGAAAACTTGTTTGTAAACTTTTTGAAAGTGCAGAAAAAAAGTTTTAGGACTCTTTCTCTTTGTGTGTAAATTAAAGTGTTTCTACTTTTATTCTTAATGCAAATCTTATGTGAGTTGTATGTTAGTGTCAGTTAACATTAACTTTGATATTGAAAGATGACTACAATGATAACTTGAATTTCATAATTCAAATGTTTTACCTCCAAAACATTGCAAATGGGTTGGTAAATGTTGTGTAGCAAATTTCCACTGGCTAAGGCTAACCACTTCAAAAAGAATTTCAAAAGATCAAAAAAAATAGAAAGACACAAGAGGCTCATGCCTATCACTATTACAAATAAAGAGATGTGTAAACTGTGGGAGATGGCAGCAAGGGCTTAAGCTTTTATAAGAAAGGGCACATCAACTAACAATGATTTTCAGAAAGTCAGGAAGAATATTATATAGTGGAGGTAACTGTAATGAGCCTGTTCTATTGAGCAAAATATTTTATTCATTGAATTGTATATACAAGGACTACTAGAGAGAAAGTCAACAAAAGAAACAGAGAAGGATGTGGATGATAACCTAAGAAGATTGTAGTTATGGGTGATTCCTTGATAAAGTATGTGAATAGGATTGTCTCTGGGGTAAATACAGAGAAAATAATTAAGCAAACGTATTTCTTTAGAAAGAAAAGGGTAGCTCCAAATAAAAAATCAGGTTGGTTCACAAAGGGTATAAGAGATAAAATTAAAGAAAAGCATTGTATATTTAAGAAATATAACAAAGTCTTCAGATAAGGTAAAACCCTTTAGGACTGATAGAGGGAGGCCTATATTTAATGATTATGAGAAGGCTGGGTTATTAAACTTGTTTTTCTTCAGTTTTAATTAATGAATATTTAAAAGGTATTCCTAATCTTGAATAGGTTGAAAAAGATGATTTCATTAATTCTGAGCTTGTTTAGAAAACAATGAGCAGTTTAGAGAATGATAAGGCTACTGGGCGAGATATTTCCCAAGAAATTTGAAGGAGGTTAAGGATTAGATATATAAGCTGCTTGCTACTATTTTTTGTTAGTTCTTGAACAGTGGGCAGGTGCCAAAGGATTGTAAGTTAGCTAATATTTCACTCCTCTTTTCATGAGAGATAATAATTCTGCCAGTGATTATAAGTGTATTAATCTTACATCAGTTGTGAAAAAAATTTAAGAAAGTCTGATAATAGAGGCTTCACAAAGTCATTTAAAGGTTTACTGCTTATGTAGATGAAGATAACAGTGTAGATTTGGTATATTGACCTTCAGAAAG
Organism: Carcinoscorpius rotundicauda; assembly: GCA_011833715.1. Classification (NCBI taxonomy): domain Eukaryota; kingdom Metazoa; phylum Arthropoda; class Merostomata; order Xiphosura; family Limulidae; genus Carcinoscorpius; species Carcinoscorpius rotundicauda. The sequence continues at coordinate 43,613 of MU034098.1, read as the reverse complement.
CAGTTGACAAGGTGTTAAATAAAACATTTAAAAGGAATTATCTCTGTAGGAATTAGAAAAAAATTACCTAACTGGATAGAAGAGCAGCTGAATGGAAGATAGTTACTATAAATACAATTCAGTCACACTGTATTAATATCACAACTGAGTCAGGTTTAGAACCTTTGGTCATTTTTTGATTTACATCAATGACATAATAAAGGAACGATTAGTTCTAATAATAAAATAATTGTAAACGTGAGAAAATAACAAATGCAAAATAGATTATAAAGTAATGTTGAAAGAGTCAACAATTTAAAATAACTTTATTGATAAAACATGAATACCATGTTTTGGGCAACAGCACTTCATCAGCTCTGGAGTATTTGTGTGCAAATTATTGTTATGAAATATTTTCATGTGGCTTTGCATATGTGAAGATTCTCTTTAATGAGCTATGAAAGTTGGTTTACTCCTAACAGGTTTAGTTTCTGTTCTTCATTTATCTTATGAACACTATTTACTCTTCCACTTCACTTATTTGCTGAATGAAATTTACACATTTTTCCATCTCAGGCAAGATCAGTTAATCATAGTTTGAGATACAGTGATGTAGTTGGTTGATTGTTCAGCTTAAACTGTTGATTATAAATGAGGAGTGTTTTGTATTTTCTTTGCATCCATTCATCATTCAATGAGTCTTTTAAAACATACATAAAAAAACGTAACTGGTAACTTTCTTTTACAGATAATCAATTATTTTGGTAAAAATTAATTATGTATTTGTAACAGACAAAACATAGTATAGTTTATGCATTTACAAATAGGAAATAGGGGAACCCATGTTATTCTAAAGATAAATTAAACATATTTCTTTAAAATGTTAGGCAAATATTGGCATAACTACCTTAGATCTGCATAAAAATTCAGTCTATTTTTCCATAAACACCTTGCAGAGAGATTGGAGTTGCAGAGTCATTAGCATTGCTACATTGTCAAAGAAAGACTGTAGATGAAGCTGAATAGTGGGAGGCAGAACATGCTTCTGCTTGATACCTTGATGAATTATGTTTTGTACAGCTGTAAACCATCTGAAAGAAGAAAACCTACTTATTAATATGTTGGAAACATCACAATCCGAGTTGATGCTTTTCAGTTTACCTATTGTTATTATACTAACAAGCAAAAAAGGATTTACAAATCTGTATTTTATAAACAGAATTTTAAGAAATGTTCTGATCTTCCCACATTTTCTGAAATTGAGGATATAAAAACTTGCTTTCTTAAAGAATTCATTATCTTATATTTTACATGTGAATGATTAAGTATACAAATACCACATATCTTTCTTTCCCATAGCATTTATTATTTACAACAACCTTTAATTTTTTTTTAAAATTCTGATTAAACCTGGTAGCTGCCACATGAAACATCAAACCTGAACTGTTACTTCTTTGTGACTCAATATTTCAAGAAGACAACGTACTACTTTGTGGGATAGTTTAATTGCATTCTACCTGACCTTGTGTTTGTGAGGATACTTTAAAGTTGTCACAAGAAACAAAGACATTTCTATGTCCTGGTACACTTTTCTGAATTTTCTTGTGATAAGCAAATTTTATGGTTATGATAAAGCCTTCAATTGAAACTGGAGGAGAGCAGTCTGTCTTTTAAGAAAGCCAAAACTTGGTTCTTGAAGTCTTATCAATGTTTATATTTACTGAAAATGTCCACTAAAGTTTAACTTTCTCATTTAGAATATCCTTTAGTTTCCCTTGAAACAATAAATAGTGTTGAATTGTTGTATTTGTTGTCTTTTTTCTTCCATTTGTTACAAATTATTGCAATTTTCTTCTCTCAATTAGATTCATGAATCTCTCACTTTTGTGGAGATCAAGAGATGCATAATGTTACAGAAAGTTCACTGTTACATTATTGATTGGTTGTTGCTTGATTGAGTGTTTTATGGCACAAAGCAGCTTGGCTATCTGCACCAAACATCTGGTAAAAAGTTAAAAGTAAATTTAGTAAAATTAATAAAAGGAAATTAAGGTAAAACAAAACAAAGTTAAAAAAACATAAATAGCATAATACCAATGTTTACATCTAGTCTACAAAGTCAAGAAAAAATTACAGAAATTTAAGTTGTAAAGGACTTTCTGTAGTGTAACTGTAATAATGATAACTCACCAGGAAGACAAAAAGGTAAGTACAAAAACCACCATCGGTCACCTGATATAATAATACCTTGCCAGGATGACTAATGGGTAGTTCAAACAGCAGCGTCAGTCACCTGAAGTTCGCCTTTCCAGTTCGAGTTATTTCATGTTAGGCCAGTTTCTAATTTTAAATCACTAGGTGATTTTTAAAAGGGAACCACAGTAAAAAGGTGTAATGTAGAAATTAAAAAGATTAATGACCTTTAGAAAAGTAAAAACATTACCAAGGTGGACAGTGTCACCATCACTGTCTAACATTATGGACAAACCTTGGGACAGAACATGTTTAAAATGGTGCTGTTGTTGAGAGTCATAACAATGACAAGAAAGTAAAATGTGGCTTATTGTAATTTGAGTGTTACACAAACTACACACTGGTGCATCAGTTTCTGATAACAGCAAGTGATGAGTTAAAAAACTGTGACCAATGTGTTGTCTAGTTAGAACAACTTACTATCTCCAATCCTGACAGAAGCAAGATGACTTAAGTCCAATGTAATGTTTTATTTGGAAAAGCTTGTTTTTGTGTTGCTAATTCCAAGTCGACTGCCAGCTGGCACAGAGATGAGCCTTGAATACAGGACCATAGTCTATGTATGGGACAGGTACAGTGGTGATAGTGTCAGAGAATACAGACTTAGCTGCAGTGTCAGCAACCTCATTCCCATGAATACCAAAGCCGCCTGGTATCCAGAAAAACTGGATAGAAGTAGATGTTAAAGTGAAATGGGTTTTTGAAATGGTTTTGAATATCAGCAAGAACAGGGTGTGAATTAACATGAAGTGATTCTAGGGCTGATAGGGAACTAAGTGAGTCAGTATAAATAGTGCAGTTTGACTACTGCTTAACTTCTATGTGATCCAGAGCAAGGGAAATGGCATACAGTTCAGCAGAAAACACAGAAGCTGTAGTGGGGATTCTGTGTGCAACCACCGAACCACAACAATTCATGGCAAAGCCAACACAGTCACCTGATTTCGAACCATCTATATAAATAGGAATGGAAGGATGGTTCAAAAGATGTTCAGCAAATTGCAGATAATGTTTCCAATCAGGAGTGTCTACTTTTCTCAGATGATTTAAAGATAGGTCACAATTGAGAAATGTAAGAAGCCATGGTAGGATGTGCTAACCAGTGGATACGGCAATGTTTATTGAAAACAGACCCAATTCATCTTACTGCACCTGATATAAATGCCAAAAGGAGCAATGGAAGACCATCTGGTCTGAAAAAGTATGCCCCAACGAGGAAGGAAAACAAAACCCCCAGATGAGATGCTCTGGTGAGGAACAAAGTATCAAAGCATATGGTTAAGACAGTTGCAAACAATGGAGGTGCAAAGAAGGTTCATGAGACTCTATGTATAAGCTCTGAACTGGAGAAGTGCTGAAAGCCCCAGTGCAGAGCCAAAGACTTCAATGTTGAATAGAATCTAGCATCTTTAAGGCCAAAAGTCAGGCAGAGTTATAGATCAATAATCCACAGTAAAGTTCCAATCTAATAAGAGCACTACATATCTTTAGCATAGAAAGTCGATCTGCTGCCCAAGTGGTGGAAGAGAGGACACAGAGAATATTCAGTGCTCTGATACATTATCTGTATCTGTTGGAAAACCTAGCTCAATTCTTATTGTATACTGTATAGTTATAGTTGTTACATAACAAAACACTTATGTTATATAACTGAGATATATCTTGTGAATATAACTGTCTAGGTGATTAATTTAATTAGTTAAGTGTGTGGTTAAAGCTAGTAAATAGGAGTTAAAGATGCCCGATGGATTTCTTCTAAAGTTTATAAATATTTGTATTGGTTGAAGAAACTAGTTCAGTTCCTGTTCGAAAGTCTTTGAATACAAGTTAGTAAAGGACTGGAGAAACTAAGTCTTTGAGAGAGGAACTCAAATAATATAACGGGTATTATTTTTCTGTGATGGTTATTCGTTTAAACTGTAAATATATGTATGCATACAATTAGCAATATTTACACTTTATTATCAATGTATAATATAAAACAAGAAATTTATTTATTCAATTAAAATGTTCAAAATACTAAATTAAGGTATCGTTAGGCATAAAGAATTTTACATTTTCTATTATTAATAGCTTACATTTGCAGTTTTATTTCGGTTTCGCGTAATCGATACAGTACGTAAACTGATTTTAAATCTCTCTCTTGAGATCCAATTGAAGTGGTTCTTAAGCTTACATTTCTCTGGGCTTCCAAACCTACAGTTGTAAGATATCCTTGGTGTGTGGAAGAACCAACTCTCATTTTGATCTGTTTTATTGCTTTGTAAAAAGTTCCACATTATATTTCAGTTCTTGATATTTGGAACAGACTAATTAATCCTTTTATCATAGGAAATACTAGGTTGATACATCAGATTTCAGGCGAGATATTAATCTGAGAACTCCGTCTTCACATAAAGTGTAATATCGATACATCTACCTTCATGTGAGGTTCCATATTTGATGGTGTGAAACATCATAACTGAATACACTTGGAGAAAAAAATTGAAGCAATTATTTGTTGCTTAAGCATGAGAGTAATTTTACAATGATATACTGCTGGCCAAAATCTTAATGAACACAAAGAAAAAATATGTATTTTGAGTTGTTAAGACTCCACCACTTATTTGAGTAGAGTTTCGACAACATCAATGCTCACAGCCTGCTCCTCAGCATCACTATGTAACACAAGGATGATGCCAGTGAAGTGCGGGTGAAAAAGAACACCCGAGACCTGGGCAAGGGGTTTCTCAGAATCCTCAGCCACAGTCCTGCCAGCAGGGGAAGCCTGGGCCACCTCGGAGGCACCATCTCTCTCGGCTGACCCCAACACTTATTGGGATGGTAAGAGTGTAGGCACAAATGCAGCCACAACCCCCTCATCACCAGACTCGGAAGGCTAGTCCCTACCTCCACAGAGATGGGGGACATCCCAATGTCACCCTGGGTGGCCAGAACCCCCTCAGAGGCCCCATCTATATTAGAGCCATGAGGATGGGGCTAAGCATACTTTGAGACCCCTTCACCCAAACGGTTCCAGAGCGCCTCACTTCATGGGCCGAAAGGCCCCTCAACCTGGGCTCAGAGACCCAGTCCTCCTCAGGGAACTGGGACCCTCCCTCCACTTCAGAAATTAAACTATTGAAATCATGATTCACCCAGTGAGAACCAAAAGAATAAATACATTTCAACGCACGAGTAATTCCAAATAAATTAATAAATTTTGTGTTTGAAATGGAATACAAGAAATCTCACCTATGAAAATTCAGAGTGAGTTTACAAGATCTATTCTTGTAGTTAAACAATTTTAAACAATTTCATCTATAGATTTTCTAAAAACATTTTCACTGTAATTAGTTTTCTTTAGTCCTCATATCACAACTTGTGAAGGCAAAAACGTAACATGTAAACCATTTAAATTTTCATTCTGTATAATTAGTATACATATATCATTGGATACATAATAATGTTTAGTGTTGGCATTATTGTTTACAACAGGAGTTAATATTTAATGGCCATGACATTTTTCATACCCAGAAAGTTCAAAACAATTATTTGAAAGGGGATAGTTATGACAAATTTGGTTACATAACTCAGTAAGAGAATAAAACGTTGTGTATTTCAAATTCATTACTGCTGAGGATATACAAAATTCCAAAGGCCTCAGTGATAAACATATAAATAGCAGTGGCAAATTGAACAGAAGTGTGCAGTTAGAAAATGTGAAATTAACCATACTTTGAGTGCACACTTTTACTGGTTGTTATTTAAAAATGAATTTAACAGTTTGATTGAAATATGGATGATAACTTGTTACAGGGTATTCTAAATTAGTTCAGCTTGTGAAGTGGATTCTAAAATAATTTAATCAACCTAATTGGACATTTAACATGAAATGAACTGTCACATTTAAAATGTAACTATGGTCATCATAGTTTAAAGACTTTATTGTATGTACATTTACCTTGTTTTAAATATCTAATTTTAAAATAAGTGGATAACTTGCTGCATGCTATTTTCAAATTTATCACTAACAAGTCACAGGTATCTACTGAAGAAGAATCCTAAAAGTTTGACCAATAAAGTATCTGACCAGGAGTTGAATGCAGTGGAGTTAAACTATTGATAGAAGCCACATATTTAGTTCCTTTTTGGTTACTCTGTCTCAAAAATTGGAAATTCTCACCTAAATACTGAAATTCATTAAGTTCTTAATTAATCTTTCTGGTGGCATACACAACATGATTAGATAGTGGTGAGGTCCACAATAAAGTAATGAAAAATAAATACAAGACAGAGAAAAGTTTAGTTCAGGAAATTAGTATACAAGTAATTATAAGGGTAGGCTTAATTCTTACTATCGTAATAACAGAAGTATAAGATATAAAATAGTTAACTTAAGAGCATTATTAGGAATGAAAGATTTTGATATTATGGAAATAACTGAAATATGGTTAAACAAATATGACATGTGACAAAAATTTCTTTCAAATATAGTGCTAAAGGCTTTTCAATGAATAAAGTATGAAAGAGAGAAGTGGATTTACATGTAAAATGTGAATTACATCCTATTTTAGTTAAAGATATCAAAGATAACAGTAATGAGCTTGAATCCAGTGAAGTTTCTATTAGTGGATATAAAGGAAAACGACATTTAATGGGAATTTGTTACAAACAACCAAATGACATTGACAAAACTCAAACAGTCAAAATGAGATTAAGGTTAAAGCTGTTAGTGAAGCCATAATTATGTATGATTTTAATTTCAAGCATACACAACAGGAAATGCTACAGTCAACTTGTGAGATAGAAAGGTTTTTGTAAACTGTTCACATTGACTTTTTACTTTTTACTAGAAACTGTTTTTTGAGATTTGTTGTAATTTCAAAAATATAGGTAGGAAACTGGGAAACACATGGGTACAAATAAACACTGTTGTTTTTTCTTACATATTGAAATCAGAATATTTTGCTTCCAAATTTTAAAGGGAAACCACAAAAATTATCTGTTGTGAATTGGGCAGCTATGTTATGCTGAGACTCTGAGCAAATGTGGAAAATCTTTAACGAAAAAAAATTTCAATATTGAAGGTAAATATTTTCCTTACAGAAAGAAATGGGTAGCAACAAGTAAAAACAATGTTGGCTCACAAACAGTATTGGAAATAAAATGAATGAGAAACAAAATAAATTGAAAATTAACTGATGTAACTCCTCTTATCAACAGGGGTGATGAAAATTGTCCCAGTGCTTATAGACCCATTAGTCTTACATCAGTTGTAGATCACATTTTGGAGAGTCTGATGAAAAAAAAAAAACTTCAAAAAGTTATTTAACCAAGTTTAGAATTTTATTGGACAGCTAACATGGTTTCACTGATGAAAAACCTTGCCTTACAAACCTTATAACATTTTTTCCAAAGGTTATTACTTACGTTGATGAGAGTAAGAGTAGATCAGGAAGAAAGGATTGTCACCAATGCAGTTCAACCAAACAAGATTTATATCACAAATGAAGTACCTCAGGATTCAAGTGTTAGGATATTTGATCAATGGTCAATAAATTATATAAATGTACAATTGCATTACAACATAAGGTGTTACAACCTATAAAGAGGATGTGATTGATTTACAGAAGGATTTATATCATTCAGTGAATTGGGCAAATAAATGGCAGATGGAATTTAATTATAATAAATGCAAAATTATGCCACTGGGTTATCATTATATGAATAATAATTTGGATGGGAATAATCTAAACAATAGAGAAAAAGAGATCTTAATGTGGTAGTTGATCAGTCTCACAAGCTATCCAAGCATTGTGTTATTGCTGGTGGTAGAGCAAATAAAATTTCAGGTTATATCAACAGAGATTTTCAATATCAGTCCAAAGCATTTATAATTTCATTGTATGATTCATTGGTTATATTATATTTGAAGTACTATGTTCAGTATTGGTATCCTTAACTTAGGAAGTGCTTTGAATTGTTTAAAGAGGTTCAAAGTTGGGCTACTAGAATGATGCCAAGGATGGAGGAGTTGTCATATGAGGAGTGGCTGAAATCTCTCATACTGCTTTCTCTTGGAAAAAGAAGAATTGGTGGAGGAATGTAATATGACGAGGTGTCTAATATCGTAAAGGAAATTGATAATGTTGATGTATCATCTTTGTTCATACTTAACAGTGAGAACAGTAGGACTAGAGGACTTAAATATAAACACTGGCAGAGTCGAAGTCACCTTCAGCTGAGATAACTTAATTCTTCTTACAAGATAGTTAGCCTTTGGAGTGGGTTGTCTTTGGATGTTATAGAGCAGAAAATTTAAATGAGTTTAACAGAAATCTTGAAAAGTATATGAATGATATGGATTGGCTTGAAGATTTTTTAAACATTTAATCATTAATATTTATAGTTTAAAATATTGGATGATAGAGCCAGGATTGACCAATGGATCCCATTCTTTCCAAAACATTTTGTATTATGTCTACTGCTTCAGACTGCAGTCTAATTCCAGAAGATTTAATGTGTTTCTAATGCAACAATAAAACTTTTGTTTGCACTGTAGCTTCTAACTCAGCTTTATTGTTAGAATTACATTCTTCACTATGGTACTAAGAGTGAGAGTATGACCATGCAACACAGAAGATTATGGTATTGGGAAAACTAACTTCTAAAAAGTTATATTCTAACATCTAACTTCGTTTTTGTTTTGTTGATCCCCATATGATTCTGTTTCGGATCAACTGTCCATTTGATTACGCACATGTCTTAAAAATGATGTTTATGCTTTAATGAGCTAGGTTGTGTTTACTTCTGCATACATCATACTAGGACCAACGGAGTATTGCAAAAATATAAATTATCTTTCTAAGAGTACGAATAACCTGGGCCTGAATTACATTGTTGAGTTGGCTGCACCACTAGGCATATTACAATTTTTGTGTCTTGCAAGAAAAAAAAAACTCTGAACGACCAAGAAAGTTTGGCAACCAGAAAATAAAGCATTTGAACTCACCATTTTCACTAAAGTTATCTGAATTATAATGACCGAAAACTGTAAATTTTCTTTTGAAAATCCTTAACTTTCGGTATCAGTCACGAAACTGTGATCTACAAAATACCTCTGCGCCACATTATGGTTAGATTTTGTATGACGTTATATTTACACATTTAGACCCGCAGATGGAATGGGTAACTGATGAGACCAAGCTTGTTGTGTTTGAAGCTAAAGTGTTGCTGAGTTGAACAATATGTAATGTTCGAAATAAATATTGGTGATCAAATTTTATACTTTTTTCCATTCGGGCATTAATCACAATTACAGTTTCCCAAGCCTATAGCACACTTTTATATGCAAAAACGGCTCGTTTGGGTTCAGAAAATATTTTAAAATAGAATTCTGAACCCAAACGAGCCGTTTTTGCATATAAAATTCTCAACAAGTGGGTTTCTCGACATCACCTATAGCACACTGATTGCAGATGTACAATAACAATATTCTTCTCTCTCTTGGTGCGCTGCTGCCCCCCAGTGGCTCAGCGGTATGTCTGCAGACTTACACGCTAAAATCCGGGTTTCGATACCCGTGGTGGGCAGAGCACAGATAGCCCATTGTGTAGCTTTGTGCTTAATTCCAAAACAACCAAACAACATGGTGCGCTGCTTTTATATAAATCATGCGAAACTAGCAAATTCACCGAAGGTCGCTTGGAAAAAAATATTGTCAATCGCGAACATTACATACACTCCGAGTACATTGTTAATTCTTACGATCAAGAATCTTCTATTAATATAGATAACAGGCAGACTTGTGAATTACACAGCCCACAGTGTACGTCATAAGAATAAACAAAATTACACTGAAAGAAGCGAATGTACTGCACTAAATGTACAACAGTAAATCTGTTACAAAATAAAAACCGATAACTCTAGTGAGATTGAATTAATGATACCTGATTAGAACCAAATATCATGCAGATCCTCGAGTAGTTGTATACAAACTCAAGAATGATGTGAATGAAAGTGGTTTATACTGCCTCTAATAACACGACAAACAGTGTAATATAAGCACTGGATGATATGATACTCTATTTATGCAGATGTAATAACGTTAAGTAGGTTTATTTCTTTGTTTTGAATTTTGCACAAAGCAACACGAAAACGATTTACGCCAGCTGCCTCTAATTTAGCAGAGTAAGACAAGAGGAAAAGTAACTCCTGGGGTACTCTTTCCAACGAATAATGGGATTAACCATAATAACGCCCTATTAATGAAAGGGCCAACATTTTAGTTTAACGTAGATTCTAGCCCATGACTCTCAGAATACGAGTCGAATGCCCTAACCCCCAGGCCATGCCGAGGCACGTAACGTAGGATAATTTATATATGTATATAATTGCATAACGGCCCGGAATGGCCAAGCGTGTTAAGGCGTGCGACTCGTAATTTGAATGTCGCGAGTTCCCATCCCCATCGCTCTAAACATTCTCGCCCTTTCAGTCGTGGGGGCGTTATAAATAGTGGTCAATCCCACTATTTGTTGGTAAAAGAGTAGCCCAAGAGCTGGCGGTGGGTGGTGATGACTAGCTGCTTTCCCTCTAGTCTTACACTGCTAAATTAGGGACGGTTAGCACAGTAGCCTCGAGTAGCTTTGTGCAAAATTAAAAAACAAACAATATAAATACACACGTTTATATGTTTATCAAGTAAATTATATAAAAGGTCGTTAAGTGTGACTGTTGTTAATTTATTTTGAAAACAAATATGTGATTATTGTTTAGCTTTCTTTGTAACATGAGAGTCGCAGTCAATTAATTTAGAGTAAACATTATGACAAGTTTAAAAACGAAACTCTCTGACAGGTGTACGTGTTGTTTGTAATTCATTGATGTAGAGAATTTAGAGTCGCGGGAAATTTGTTGATGTGTAGAATATAGAAAACAGAAAGCACATTACTAACAAAGGAAATAACCCTGCATGAAATACTAGAAGCAATAAAAACAACCAAAAACAAAGCACCAGGAGAAGATGAAATACAAGCTATTCTCCTAAAAAAGGGCACTCCGAAATTGTTTGACCACCTAAATTCACTATTTAACTTATCGCTATCCTCAGGATGTATCCCAGTTTCTTGGAAGCTATCAAATATATTAATGTTCCATAAGGAAGGAAAACCAGCGAATAAACCAAATAGCTACCGACCAATCAGCCTGACCAGCTGTGTTGGCAAAATTCTCGAAAGAATAATAAGTAATAGACTCTCCACATTCTTGGAGATAACATCAAAATTACCAGAAGAACAGAATGGATTCAGAAAATTTAGACAAACAACAGACCATTTAATAAGATTAACCGAAACCATAATAGATAGTTTCAACAAAAACGAATGTACAGTCGCTTGCTTCCTCGATATCGAGAAAGCATTCGACACCGTTTGGCACGACGGTCTAAGGTTCCGAATGAATGAAATGGAACTACCGAGAGGAATTATTCGCTGGTTATCTAACTTTCTGGAAAACAGAAAATGTAGAGTAAATGTAGAAGGAACCTATTCCGAATACTTTACTCCACTAGCTGGTGCCCCACAGGGAGGGGTGGTTAGCCCTATACTCTTCATCATGTATGTAAACAATATGCCATTGAAGGATCCAAATCATGGATTCTCATCACAGTTCGCAGATGATGTGGCAATCTGGAAAAGTGCTGCAACACCCACGATAGCAGCTACAAACATACAACCACAATTAAATAGAATTAGTGAATACTGTGAAAAATATAGAATTAAAATAAACACAGCAAAAACTCAGCTCGTACTCTTTACGAAATCGACAAAACACAAAAAACAACAGCCAGAAATATATATGAATGGCACTCTACTCCAGATTGCCCAATCAGCAAAATTTTTAGGTCTCACTTATGATTCAAAATTAACTTGGATCAATCATGTCAATGAAATTAAAAATAAAATTTGGCGAAAAACCAACTATGTAAGGAGTCTAACTGGTAAACACAGTGGAGCATCTACAGATAACATTTTGAAAATATACAAAACTTATATTAGACCAGTAATAGACTATGCAGCTCCAGCATGGGTAACTGTATGTAATGAAACAATCAAAACCAAACTACAAACAATCCAAAACACACTTCTCACAACTGCATACAGAGTCCCGAGATCAACATCATCTAAATTCATTCATAATTACTCGAACATACCAACCATATCAGATAGACTCCTAAATATTACAATTAGATATTTTAACAAAAATTGGATGAAAAATGATTTATTATGCGAACTAGACAGGTACCTCATACATGATGAAGAAAATCCTAAATACCTCTTCCCAATTAACATATATTTTAAATATAAAGAAAAATAAATTAAAGTGAAATATGTATGTATATAAACTTTAAATCTTATATTTATAGTTTACATATTTATGTATTTTAAGAAATAATAATAATAATAAAATAAAATAAATAAATTGCCACCAGCTAACTTGACCTACTGTGAATAATAGACTATAAATGGACATTGCCCTGAGAAGGACCTAACATACAAACAGTTAGGGAAAATAAGTTCAGGAAGGAGGAAGAGGTCAAAGAGAACCTGACCCTCCAGGGCAAAATACCCAGATACCATTGATCCATCAGACGATTAGGTAATAAAGATGAATAGTTTGGTTTGGTGTTTCAAAACGCAAAGCAACAAGGCTATCCGCGCAAAAGATAAATAAATAGTGTCAAATGAAAAGTAAAAGTTGAGAGACAGAAAAAAAGAAGAGTCGATGAGATGTTACGAAACGGAATTAGGCCAAAGAAAAGAACAAAGGGAAGTTGATCATCGTGGAAGGCCTTACAGTTAATATAGGCTTAACGATTGATATATTACTGTGAGTATTAAAAAAATAACGAAAATGATTTATTTCGCGAAAGAGAGTACTGACCGTATATTTATATCTTTAATCTTTTAAACTCGGAGTTACAGCTTAACCAGAATATACCTCATGATAATAATTAGCTGAAGTGATTTATGATAGACTTAATTCCATGTAATAAGCTAGCAATATAAATTAATCTTTATAATTAAAATGTTATGTCAAAGCTAGTGCTAAAGAAACTAGATTTATAAAACAAACTAACTAGGTAGGACTGATACCACGAAAATCCATAAAACGATTTTCCACTTTCTGCATTCAAGATTCAATAAATTGGAAAAATAACAAGCTTATGCAACAACTATTTCTTTATTGTAGAACATAGTTTTAAATAAAAATACTCTGATATCAAGAACATGACTTCAATGTGGCTGTACATGTGTGTTTTATTCTATCTTTGTTGATGTAATGTGTAAGTACAGGAAGTAATGAATAAAGTCAAACTGTTTGAAGTAGCTGGAAAGCTAACATCATTATTATTATTATGAATAAGAACAAGATGTAGTACTAATGGTAAATACATTTACTGTAACAAAATTACTGTTAATACTGTAATAATGCACCATGCAGAGAACATGCTTTAATTATATATAGTAAGATATCAAAGAGAAGTTAAGCTAATCGTGGCTGCAATATAACAGTGATTCATTATTAGCTTAAAATTAATTTTAGAGGAATTGTTGATTGTGATGTATTATGATTTATCTCAGATCAGTCTCCAATTTATTATGTTACGTATATTATGTATTACAATTTTAAACAGCTGGAAATTTTAATTTAAATGTAAATTAAATGTTGATATGTATTAAACATGTTTGAACTTTATTTCTTAGTTTTTTACTGATGTGTTTCTCTAAATGCTTCTGTGATGTACACTGTAACAGGTAAATGAACCATGTGTTTCCTTTTGGAAGAGATGAGTACCATGCTTCATATTTTCCTGGTCTGTTGTGTTACTACTTGTGAGTATTTATTTATGAATTAATTTGAAGTATATAGGTGTGTACACTAAAGTTATGTGAATATTTAAGATTTCAGACTTAAAGAAGAACCAATTTTGAGACTAGTGAAGTTTAAAAACAGGTTAAGTGGGAATGAGAAAGTTATCTACATACAGGAATATGAATGTATGTGAATGTGTACATTATTATTGAAAATTATTAATTTTGGAAGGTGTGTAGGGATCGTCAGAAACATGGAATCAAAATATAAAAATTTTATTTTCAAGCTGACAACTCGGGACTCTTAAAATGTAAATCTATTTTGATAAGTACTGTAGGCATGGAATTAAAAGAAGGGTTTAGTGCTTAAGAACATAATCTAGATATGACTTCCAGCTGTATTTATTTACTTTTTTAGAGTCTTGATAATACAGGCTCTGTATTTTGATTCATGTTGTTTCTTTATTTTTCTGATAGTCTAGAATGAGTTTTAATTATATTGTTACTTAAGTTGTTTTTTATATTCATTTATAGAGAATACATTTTAAACTTGACAAATGCATGTGAATTCAGTTGAATGCTACATATTTTATAACAGTTTACTGTTGCTTATGCTTTGTGTTCCACTCATTCACCACATATTAAAAATAAATAACAAATGTGCAAGAGAGAATAAACATATTTACTGGTATACACCTGTAACACACAAACTGTGAAGTTGTTCTCAAAGGATCATTGTGAAGACAAAGAATGTATAATCACAAATGTAATGACTAGCTTCCATCAGCTTGTACTACAGGGTGGTCGCTAGAAAAGCGGAAAATTTGTCAAACAGCTATTTATTTTTACAAAGAATAACTTTTACAAAGTTTTTCAAAGGCAAATGTTTTATTACACTCAGAGATTCTCTCTGAGAATAAAATTTTTATCACTTCTTGGTCATTGATTTTTGGTTTTATGTTTAAAGTAAAATTGTTTTTAAAAGATGCACTTTGTAAACTTGGGAGAATATCTTATTATTTTCAGTGAATCCAGTTTCCAATTTTCTGCAATATAGTATTCGAGACAAATGTTTCTCATTATTATGTCTCCACAGAGAGGTGTACTGCATTTCAAGATGCCTGGTATGGGTTTTAAAACTTTTATTAAAATAAATTAGAGAACAGTGTTTCAACCTTCTTTGGTTTTCAGGTCAACAGAAAGAGTTTTAATACCCATACCAGTTATCTTGAGATACATTTTTACTTCACATGGGCTCCTCATCATCATGAGAGAGATGCAGTTGTTCTCTTGTTTCATCTTCTTCCAAACCCTTTTCAGTCAACTGCTATACCTACATATCTTGACAGATTATCTTGAAACTTGATTGGGTCATACTTAGGTCCAATATGTCCAGTCAGTATTTTCATTTTTTTTATTTGAGCATTTTTAAGGGGTCAGATATCAAACAATCCGAAAATATATATTTTGGGCTCTTTTGTGGTTATATTTATGGCAGTTTAGAAGACAACTGGCACAAATGTAAATATTCAAACAAATAAACAAAGCTGTTGACTGGATAGCAGCACGTATATAATAAAGTTGCATTTAATACAATATTTAAACATCTATTGCACATCCCCTCAGAGTGGATTCCTGTACGTGGTGAGGGGACCTCCCAGGGAAGGTTCTGTTCTTTCTGGTTACCTTCTCTGGGATCTAAACATCCACCCACGTGTTTGCCGTGCGTGGCGACCCGTGAAGGGGAGGAGAGGATCCTGGTGGTTGAGGGGTCCAACCCTAACACACCACTTTGGCCTCGAATTCCTGTAGACGGGCGGCCCTTGGGTGGCCCCCCTTGGGTCAATCGGCTGGTCCACCTGGGCTAGAGCCAACTAAGTACCAGTGTTAGAAGTTCTCAACGGGTGTTGTGGACATTGTGCCTGATGCTGGTGTTTGGGTATAGTGCTCACGAAACCCTGGCGTTGCTGCATTGTCCTTGCATGACTTTGTAGTGCGTCCCCTTGTAGGGCTCCATGGTGGGTGGGGTCAGTGAGTACCGAAACTTTTCCTCTTTCCTATGGATCCTACAAAAAATTTAAATAAAAACTGTAAAAAAACAGTCAATGGGTAAGCGACCACGTATTGAATACTCAGAACAGCAATCTCCAACATCAGTAACACACGTACCTCATTTTCTGATATTGCATTCTCTTTCAGAAAAACCTTTAGGGCAAATGTCCCCTTTTATTATTCAAAAGGGGCTAGAGGGACTTGCTGGCTCTCCAAAGTCAGTAAAGAAGCTTCGATCTGGTGACATATTGGTTGAAACATCCACATCCCAACACAGTGAACTCCTCTTGAAATCAAAGGCAATTGGCAATATACCTATTAAGGTTACACCCCATGCTACTTTGAATACATCACGAGGAGTTATTGTTGAAAGGGATTTGAAGAATGTTCCTGAATCGGAGATTCTCGCTGGTCTCTCCACTCAAGGAGTTTCTGCAGTGAGGCGCATCTCCACTCGCAAAGATGGAGTTACACTGCCAACAAATACCCTCGTTTTAACATTCACTTCACCACGTGCACCCGCCACCATCAAAGCAGGTTATCTCATTTGCAGGGTTCGGCCATACATTCCAAACCCTCTTCGATGTTTTCAATGTCAGAGATTCGGCCACTCAAAGACATCTTGTCGTGGTTCCCTGACATGTGCTCGTTGTGGAGGCAAGGACCACGATGCCTATGATTGTGACATAAACCCCCATTGAGTCAACTGCAATGGTTCTTACCCCTCTTACTTTCATTCTTGTCCAAAATGGTTGGAGGAAAAAGAGGTGCAGCATTTGAAAACGACACATAACATTAGTTATCCTGAGGCTCGGAAATTGCCTGTCCACAATCCCATCTCGGACATATGCTGCTGCACTCCATTCCACAACTACAGTGGAAGTGCAGACAGATCTCTCTGTGCCTCCAAGAGAATCGTTTTCAAAACAAATGAAAAACCTTTTGACCTCCGTGGTTAAAAAAGTAGATGAATCGACTTCCACACCCATCTCTGTTCCTCCCATATCTTCCAACAAACCTCAAGATCCATGTCCTTCAGTTGCAAATACAGGGATTTCTTCTGATACATCATTTTCTCCCACCACAATAAACAAAACAATTATTAGTTCGCGTCCTCAGTCACTTGATTCCTCTTCCAATAACAAAAACCTGCCCACTCGACCCAGAGCAGGATCCATGGAGGTTGATAGACCTCCTCCGAAGAAAGACAGTAAAGAAAAAAGACGAGGTCGTAAACCGAAGGGCTCTCCAACCACTTCACCTGCCCGTCCTTAAAAATGGCCACCTTGATACAATGGAACTGTCGAGGTTTACATTCTAATCTGGATGATATCAAAACGCTGATTGCTTCCTACCAGCCTGTTTGTCTTTCTCTACAAGAAACATTTCTCAAATCTGCTAATACAGTCTCCATTCGGCAGTTTTCTCTGTACAGAAATGACAAGTTGTGTGATGGTCGAGTACATGGAGGGGTGGCACTTTTGGTTGATCAACATGTGCCCACCCTGTCTTTGTCATTCAACACGCCCTTGGAGGCCGTAGCCATCCGTATTTCCTTGGGTCGTACCATCACTATTCTCTGTACCTGTCCCCTGGAGAGACATATGATCAATCAGACCTGGATGCTCTCGTTGAACAGTTGCCATCTCCATTTCTAATCCTGGGGGATTTTAATGGACACCATCCCATCTGGGGAAGTGCTGTTATTGATGGGAGGGGTCGATCTGTAGAGCAGATGCTCTCTGATCACAATCTTTCTCTTTTCAATACTGGTTCTTCTACTTACTTTCATGCACCAAGTCAGTCATTCACTGCCATTGATCTCTCAGTTTGTTCCCCTTCATTATTCTCCCATTTTTCATGGAGGGTTGACAGTAATCCACTAGGCAGTGATCATTTTCCGATCGTTTTGAGAGAGACTGGCCGTGGTCGATGCCACCCTACCCGCGTGCCCCGGTGGAAGCTGGATCAGGCAGACTGGTCCACTTTCACTGCTCTTGCAGAACTTGATCCTGCCATCAGTAAATCAGCCATCAATAGACAACTGTGTTGCAGCGGTAACTGATTGTATTATACATACAGCTGCTCAGTGTATTCCTGAAACCTCGACACGTTTCCCACGATATCCTCGTCCATGGTGGAATTCTGCTTGCAACTTAGCACGGAAGGCTCAAATACGGGCCTGGGATACTTTTCGTAGATATCCCACTCTTTCAAATCGGGTTGCTTTCCAATGGGCCCGAGCACATGCTAGGTGGGTAAGACGTCAAAGCCAGAAGGAATCTTGGATTAAGTTCACAACCAGCATATCTTCTACCACCAGTTCCAAGATCATATGGGACAAGATTCGAAAGGTTAATGGGCACTACAATTCTGTTCCCCTCTTGATCTTACTCTCTGATAGTCAGGAGGTGACTGATGTCCGAAACATCGCTAACACTCTTGGTGAAAGCTTTTGCCGGGTATCTAGCACTTTTGCTTGTTCCTCCACCTTCCTGGCCATCAAGACTCGGGCAGAGCGATCACCTATTTCCTTTCAAACTGACTGTTTCTTTGACTATAATAGTCCCTTTACCCTGGTGGAACTAAAAATGGCCCTTCATCGGTCTGCCAGTACATCTGTTGGACCTGATGATATTTATTATGACATGCTGCACCATCTATCTCCTGATTCTCTTGTTGTCCTTCTGATTATCTTCAACCAGATTTGGCAGGAGAATGTTTTTCCTGATGCCTGGCGCCAGGCTATTATTTTACCTTTCTCTAAGTCAGTTAAAGATCCGAAGATTCCTTCAAACTATCGTCCAATTGCTCTGACGAGCTGTCTCTGTAAGACCTTAGAAAGGATGGTTAATGCTCGTCTTGTTTGGTTCCTTGAATCAAACAACCTCCTCTCGCCCACCCAGTGTGGGTTCCGTCGACAGCACTCCACCACAGACCACCTAATTCGTCTTGAAACATCTATCACAGAGGCCTTTCTCAACCGCCAACGTCTTGTATCGATATTCTTTGACATAGAGAAAGCTTACGACACAACATAGAGGTATGGCGTT
This sequence comes from Carcinoscorpius rotundicauda, assembly GCA_011833715.1. Lineage (NCBI taxonomy): Eukaryota > Metazoa > Arthropoda > Merostomata > Xiphosura > Limulidae > Carcinoscorpius > Carcinoscorpius rotundicauda. The sequence goes on along the minus strand of MU034098.1, from coordinate 24,418 downwards.
TTGCGAGACCTCCATACATATGGGTTATGTGGCCATCTACCCATGTTTATTAAAACATTTTTAATGGACAGGAGATTCCAAGTTCGTGTGGGTTTGGCACTTTCACGTTCTTTTGTACAGGAACTTGGAGTCCCTCAAGGCTGTATATTGTGTCACACTGTTCAGTATAAAGATAAATGCCATCACTGAACAACTCCCTCTCACCGTTACGAATGGGCTATATGTTGACGACTTTCACATCTCATGTCAGTCATCAAATATGAGATATATTGAGCGGCAACTACAAACTGCCCTCAATCGTGTACAGAAGTGGACTCTTGCGAATGGCTTTAATTTCTCTCTTTCCAAAACTGTATGCATGCACTTTTGCCGTCGACAAGGTATTCACCCTGATCCTGAACTTCATATTGGTGAAGTTTTGCTGCCAGTGGTCCCAGAGACCTAGTTCTTGGGGCTTATCTTTGATCGTAAACTGACCTTTATACCACACTTAAAGCAGCTTCAGGTCAAATGCACAAGAGCACTGAACATCCTCCATGTCCTCTCTTCTACCAGTTGGGGGGCAGATTGCCGTTCAATGTTAAAGATATATCGTGCACTTATTAGATCGAAACTTGACTATAGATCAATGGTCTATGGCTCTGCCAGACCCTCGGCCTTAAAGATACTGGACCCCATTCATCACCAAGAACTTCGACTCTGCACTGGAGCTTTCCGTATCTCTCCAGTTCAAAGCATATACACTGAATCTCATGAACCTCCTTTACACCTTCGCCGTTTGCAACTGTCTTTACAGTATACTTCGAAACTTCGTTCCTTACCAAAGCATCCCACCTGGGAATGTGTTTTCCTTCCTCGGTGGGCAGTCCTTTTTCAGTACAGACGATCTGTCATTGCTCCATTTGGCCTTTGCATCCAGGCGCAATTGGATGAATTGGGTCTGTCCTTGGATAACATTGCAGATTCCACAGGTCGACGCATCCCACCATGGCTTATTATAGCCCCCAAGTGTGACCTTTCTTTCAATCACCTAAAAAAGGCGGATACTCCAGACTGGAAGTACTGTCTTTTATTCAATGAATATCTTTCAAACAATAATTCAGTTCCCATTTATACAGATGGTTCCAAATCAGGTAATTCAGTGGGCTCTGCTATGGTTTGCTATGGGTCAGTAGTTGCACACAGAATCCCTTCTATAGCTTCTGTGTTCACTGCTGAACTGTATGCCATATCTCTTGCCCTTGATCATATTGCAGCTGAGCAGTACTCCAACTGCACTATTTATACTGACTCGCTTAGTTCTATACTTGCCTTGGAATCACTTCACATTAGCTCACATCCTATTCTCGCAGATATTCGAAACCGACTGGCCCATTTCTCATTAGCAGCTACATCAATTCAGTTTTTCTGGATACCAGGCCATGTTGGTATTCATGGGAACGAGCTTGCAGACATGGCAGCTAAATATGGCTGCTTTAGCACCATAACCCCTATGTCTATTCCATACATGGACTATGGTGTTGTCTTCAAGGCTCGGCTCCGTGCCAGTTGGCAGTCCACTTGGAGTGAACAGTGCGACAATAAACTTTTTGAAATCAAACCCAAAATTGGAGTTTGGCCATCTAGCTTCCGTAAAGTTTGGAAGGAGGAAGTTGTTCTCACTAGGCTACGCATTGGTCACAGTTTTTTAACTCATCATTTTCTTTTATCTGGAACTGATGCACCAATGTGTAGTTTGTGTAACACTCAAATCACTATCAGCCACGTTTTACTTTCTTGCCATCATTACAATTCTCAATGACGGCAATACTTTAAATATATTTTTTCCCAGGGTCAGTCTGTAACATTGGACAGAGTTATTGGTGATGGTGACTCTGTCCACCTTGATAACGTTTTTAATTTTTTAATGGCCATTAATCTTTTTAATCTCATTTAAGTGTGGTATATTTATTCATTACACCTTTTTAATTGTGGCTCCTTTCTTACAGTTTTAATCTCTCTCATTCAATGTGACATTAAACAATGGCCAGAACATTAAATAACTCGACACCAGGACTGGAAAGGCCAACTTCAGGTGACTAACACTTCTGTTTGAACTACTCGTTAGTCTTCCTGGAGAGTTACTATTATACTTTTGCTGCATTTCGCACTTTTACAACCTTTTTGTACTGGCCATATTGACTCATAACCCGGAACCAGGACGGAAAGACCAACTTCAGGTGACTGACGGTGGTTTATATACTACCTGTTGGTCTTCCTGGTGGGTTATGATCATTCCCATTCTGCTACAGATTGTCCTTTACAACTTTGTTGACTGGATGTCGACATTGGTTTTTGCACCATTTTCTGTTTTAATTGCCATTTTGCTTTTATCTTCAATTACCTTTACACATTTTACTCCATTTACTTGACTTTTATCTTTTTACTGGGCATTTGGCTACTCTTTATTACGATTTTGCTGAGTGTCTTTTAAAACTTTTATTCCATTACATTTTGATAATAGCTACTATGACACATAACCCGGAACCAGGACTGTAAAGGCCAACTTCAGGTGATTGACGGTGGTTCTTGAACTTACTCGTTAGTCTTCCTGGCGGGTTATGATCATTATTATTATGCTAGAGTAAATAGTTTATAACTTTGAAGACTGGATGTCACCATTGGTTTTTACACCATTTTCTGTTTTAATTGCTGTTTTGTTTTTACCTTCATTTACTTTTACAAATTTTACTCCATTTACGTGACTTTTCTCGTTTTACTGAACATTTGGCTACTCATTGTTGTGATTTTACTGTGTGTCTTATAATACTTCTGTTATTTTACATTTTGATACTGGTTGCTGTGACACATAACCCAGAACCAGTACTGGAAAGACCAACTTCAGGTGACTGACGGTGGGTCTTGTACCTGCCTGTTAGTCTTCCTGGCGGGTTATGATTATACCTTTTTGATAGAGTAAATACCTTACAACTTTTTACACTTTGCCTTCTATCTTAACCTTGTAGACTAGGTGTCAACATTGGTTTTATACTTTTTTTGTTTTACCTTCATTTCCATTTATGTCTTTTACTACATTTTTACCGGTTGTTTGGCGCAGATAGCCTCATTGCTTTGTGCCATAAAACACTAAATCAATCAATCAATCTATTGCACATAATCACGAAACTTCATTCAGATTTAATGTGAAATAAACTTTTGTTTTTACAAGACAAATCATAGCTGGTTAATTTAGAAATGTGTAACTAGAGGTCTTACAAAACTAATTGGATATGTGTATAAAGTATAAGTATTACAGTTTCAAATACTTTACTTGGTTTATGTGATTGTGAGATTGATTCATGTGGTAAAATGACAAGTTGTATGTGATTTCTGATTTTTGTTTACAAAGTTTATTGCATACTAAAAATTGTCCAGGGTGGCTCAATGTGCATCTGAAAATGTGTTCAACCCCATAGCTTTGGGGGAATAGGGCTAGGTAGCTTTTAAAACTCCAGCTAATATATATATTTCAGTGAAATGTTCACTGAAAACTCACCCATGTTTTTTCCTAAGTTTAATTTTCCAAGACTCTTCTCTTATAAGCTTTTGTGTGTTCATGTAACTACATGGTACAATTTATAAAATGTAAATCAGACTGAACATACTGTATTAGCCCAAACATAAGTTGTTTTTTTCTGAAAGCATATAAGAACTAACTTTCCTTAATTGTTGTCTGCTGTCTGAGGCACATTTTGAACACATGATCAATGGGCTCTTGGTAGGTCTTTTATGTTGTCTTTCATGTTAAAACATGCTCATGTTACTGTTGGCCTCAGTTGCAGAAAAATGCATTACATTGTTTGTAATGCCTATTTTTAAGATTGTGTTGATTAAAATTGGTCGTGGAGGAAGCATCCATCAGGTTTGTCATATTTCTAGTGTGTGGTTTCCATGTATTTGTAGGTGAGAAAGAAGTTTTCATAATTAACTATAGTTTAATGAAAATACAGTTATCAATAGATCTTTCTAAAATCCAGGTTTATTCAGAGGTGGTGTACCCAAGTCACAAGCTGAAAGTGTATAGTTAGAATAAAGAACCGACTCTGAGACTTGAGATTTAAAACACATACGATGCTTTAATTCAGTACATTTAAGACACTTGGCTACATCAAGATTACCAAAGATATAATTTAAAGTTTTGCTGTTAAAATGATAAATTCTTCAATCTGATCAGATAATGTTTCCTCAACTAAACTTTCAGTAGCATCAATCAAGTTTCTTTATAAACCAGTAAGTTAGCAATTAACGTATAAAGTGAAATTTTCAGACATAACTTTCTTTAATATTAATCACATGGCATCCAATTCCTAACAATGTAATTTGACTGAAAGCAACAGCACCAGCTACTTATATGGAACTTGAGTGTAAGATGTTTAATTTCTGGTAATATAGGCTTAAAATCACACTTTCATTGTGGGTGTTTGGTTCAGACAGTTTCAACACCAGCAGATCAGTATCACAAACCAGAATGTACAGATTTCTTTAATATTCTTATTATTTTCCAGATAATGTACACACGTACAAGCAAGTACATCTCCCACTTAATTGAGTGAATTATGTTGATTCTTGTAATTTGTAGAACTAAAGACTAAAGCAAGTTCAATGGTTGGTTATAATTGAAGATAGTAAATTAGCTGCACCCTATTTGCATGTGTTTCCCTTCATCCTCTTTGGAATTCTAGTTTGTGAATTTCTTGTTAATTTAGTTTGTGGAATTTGTTTTCAGTGTAATAAAGTTAATTTTTTTCAGTTTTCTCTGCTGTGGAGGTATTGGTTTATAGATAAACAGTTTTGTCAACAGTGCCTGAAATGTATCTTTGTTTATCCCTGACTTTTCTTACTTGGTCAGGTATTGTCATTTAACAACTTATGAATTCATTAGATATGAACAACTTTTCATATTGCAGGCATGTATGTAATACATAGAATGTTATAAAATTATTTATTTCTTTTATAGATTGTGGAAGCAGAGTATTCATGATGAACCTTTGTAGAATGGATGGCAACTGCCTGTTGTGGAGAAACAAGTTTAGAGGACGATGTTTGAAGTCTTCTGCCTTTCAAAACATCATCCTCTACACTTGTGTCTCCACAACAGACAGTTGCCCTGCCATTCTAGAAAGTTTAAACATATTTATTTCTTGATGTATTTGAAAGTGATATAAAATGTGAGGACCATTGGACAGCTCATAATTCAAACCTCACTATACTTTTGTTTTTAATCAACCAAAACGAACATCAGCCTGGAGCTCACTGTATGTGTGTACACTTGTTTACAAATCTATAAGTAAATTTTTCTAATGCTTCATGGCATATTTGCTGAAATTTTGAGGTATATCTTGTTTATATAGTTATTATATTTATCTGATGTTTAATTAGTTAATCAGCATATTGAAGCTCTTGTGTGTGTAATTGAAACTACAAAAGCTTAATTTGTATGGAAATGTGTGATTGATTATGTGAAAAGCATTCTTTAGATTCGAAAACAAACTAAAATGTCAAATTATAGGAAAACTAAGAGAAGCACCTTATATTCCACCCGAGCCCACAGAAAATGAGAATGAGCTATTTGATGGTGTACCACAGGAAGTTAATTTTACTAGATATGAAGGGATTCCTGTGCAACTGAATGGTAGTAGTGCTGTTAGGCCAGTTAACAACTTTGAAGATGTGGGTTTTTGAGAAACCATCATGAAAAACATAAATAAGCATACAATAAACCTACACCAGTGCAGAAATACTCTATGTCCATCATTAAAGCAAAATGTGACTTGATAACTTGTGTTCAGATGGGTTCTGGAAAGACGGTATGTAAATGAAAATGATTTTAACTTCCTCTTGATCTGTAAAGCAGGTTGTCCAAAGTTATACTGTTGAAATATGACATTTGATATTAAAATATGTTCACAGAAACTGATAGAAATATTCAGTGTTTGACAAATATTTCTAAATTACTTTCAGAAATGAAAATTTATTTCCCTTGACAGTTTGTTCTGAAAGTACTAGGGATGTACTGATTTAAAACAAAAATTCCAGCTACTGGTTAACCATCTCCATGAGGGTGAAAGGACATATCTTTACCTTTGTTGCTTCACCTTCAAACTTTCATTGAACTATTATTTTATACCTACTTTATATCAATAAATTTGGTATCAAACTTTAGGTTATACTTGAAACTATTGTAATTTATAATCTGTAACATAAAACAAGAACCGTTTATTTTTTTCTGTTTAATGAGGTATTGCTAATGTACTATTTCAAACACAGTGACCCAACCCACTTCTTTCCATTTTTGGAAACACTCACATACATACTTTTGTCTGATATGTGAATAACCAGTCAAAAGTTCAGAATGTCCCTTAGTGGCTTTCTGAGCCATATTCAAGGATTATAGCATCATCTCATTCTTTTGATACAAAACTTCAAGCTGGTCAGTTGAGTCATGTTGTCAACTTCATATTTTTTAAGACCAAAATATACCAAATTCTATGGTATAGATACAGTAATTTGTGACATTTTGGTTTTCAAATATATATGTGTACATCTGTGTCTTTTTTAGGTTTTATATATAAAACCTAATGAAAACATCCACATCTTCCATTTGTGAAAATTTTAAAGCTAAGCAACATGTGACAAGCAACAAATGAGTACAAAGGTCATAACTAGATATAACTGTTTGCTTTACTTTTTTCTTGACTGTTCTGTATTTTAAGAAAAAATAGTTTAAGCACTTATTTGTAAATTATAATGATGTGTGTGTGTTTTGTTTGTTTAAATACATAAATGTAACATATAATAATTGATATGTGACCATTTTACAAAATTAAAACACAGCCAAGACAGGATACTTTGTATATGCTATTAGACTATTGTATATTGGATATTGTAAGATGGGTACATGTATACTGTATCATTTGTATTGAAAGCTAGGGTCAGCTGAAAAGTCAATATAATAATGATAATAGATATAAATGTATAATGTTGTAAGATTTAATTTATTTAATCTAAACAATTGTGTTTTCACATTATCTGTCATCATTCTAGAACTAAAGTAGTGAAATGTATACATTGTTATGTTTATGGTGGCAACAAAGTTGGCCAAATTGACCAAACCTGTACATATTCCTTAGTAAAACTAACTAAAACACAGCTTTTCGTAATTGTGTGATAATTATCTGAACGTTGTGAGGATTTTGTATGTGAAAGATAAAAGTTTTTAATGCACAGAAGTTCTTAAAATAAAAATTACTTTGCATGTTGGACAGTCAACATTCAAAAATAAAATGAGATGAGAAAACATTGCTTGTCAAACCTTAAAAAACAAATTCTGATATTTTTCATGTGAAAGTATTGTAATTTTTACTGAAATTGTCAAATTTCTTGAGCACATACCTAATTTACAGAAAGAAAATTATAACAAGCACAAAATGGTTGTAG
>MU034098.1:0-16442 GCA_011833715.1 Carcinoscorpius rotundicauda | reverse complement strand
ACTCTCAGGTGAATTTGACCCTGAGGTAAAAAATGTTCAAATTGCAAGATAGACGACACTGATATTTATAGACGTCTAAATTATTACACCTTCAAGAAGTTAGGCTGTGTATCTAAATTTGTGTTTTATATAAACGAAAAATACCCGAGTTCTAGATCAAACCTAGAAAATAGTAAACCAAAAGTAGAAAATAATTTCTAATTGAAACATCCAAAAATGTTACGTAAATACACAGGCTTTCATAGGGTGTCCTACATGACTGTAAAGATATAATATCATTGTGTAATGTTATCTAAAACACAAGAATATATGTTAATAATGTTTGATATCTAGATATGCAATCTCAATTTTAACAATACTGAGAGATTACAGAAATATAACTAAACAATTAAAACTGAAGAAAAGACTTTAAAATTTTATGTAAATGTTGGACTACAAAAATGCATATTCGAACTGAGGAAAAAGTTAGGACACCACATAAAATGCCTCAACTCACACACAGGTGTATCACACCAAGTGCACGTTATTAGCATTGTGAATGAGGCTTGCCCTATTAAAACCTCAGACATTCAGTTTGGTTTGCTCCTCCTGCCTGTTGAAGTGAGAGTGAGTAACACTGCTGGCAGTCGAGTGTGGTGTGGTTCATTCTCTACTCAGCATTGGGTTTGTTTCAGTTTGTTTTTCTGCGTGTTGATTGTACAGTGTCCTGTACCATGTGCCGTAACGAGTTCTGCCTCGTTCATGTCCTTTGATCGTATGTAGCCTCATTGTTATGTAGGAGTGTTTGTGTGTGTGCTCGTGTACGTACCGTGTACTCTGTTCGGCCGCGGTCCATCCGTCTCTTGGTGCCCACGGCCTCGCTGCCCTCTGCAGTTATAGACGCTTTGAACGTCGCTGTCGGGAGCAGCCATGTAGACTGCTTATAACATTTTGGCAACGGGTGTTATGTGGTGACGCTGGCGTCGGCCTGCTCAACCAAGGAGACTTTCCCTTGGGGGACCAGCGTGTGCCTGTGGAGCCGGCCGGCCTAAACGTTAAATGGACCACCCTGTCACATGACGTCGTCAAGGGCGTGTTGTCAGCGTATGGGACAGTACGAAAATTAGAACACAAGGCGCACCAGACGCGGCCACATGTGTGCACTGACAACCGTTGTGTATGTATGAACATGAAGACGCCATTTCCGAATTGCATATCTGTGAACGGGTTCCAGGTGATGTGTAATTACCCACGCGTGTGACAACTGTGTCGCTGCTGTGGCCTCGAAGACTATCTACTGCAGCCGTGTCAGACACTGCAGTGCAAGGTCCCCATCACCCGAGACCGTGCGGGCACCGACCCCTACTCTAGACGAGCTACTGTCTCCAAACAACCATTAAAAATATGCAAGATATAAAAATATCCAATTTTGACTGAATTTGTATTTTTTTCTTCTTATTGAAAATAAAAAATCTTCATTTGATAGAAAAGTTATAATTCTCCTATACTAAAAATATATTTCCCATACGTACTTACCTCCTACATGCAAAATAGTTTTTGCTCATGCCACAAGTCTTGAAGCTCTTGCCTACTTGATATTCGCTGCTTCCAATGCATCTCACACATAAATCACAGTGCAACTCTCCACAATAAAAGTATGACACTTTCTTAATGCATGTGACTCCCTCTATTCACATCTACCAAACTATCACTTCATGTTTCGGGATAAATGGAAGAACCAGTTTTCAGTATGAAAGAAGGATGGGAAGTGTGAGAGAAGGCAAATACCTATCAGAAAAAAAATTTGTATGATATGTTACCTTCTTTCACATGAATAGCTAGAATCCTACACTGAATCTTTAAAGAGAGAGAAAAAAAGAAGCATCATTTGAAAGCTTCCAACGGACTCTTCTCAAGAGGATATCTTTGAATTTGAATAAGTGAGAGACTGTACGACATCTGAAACAGATATAATTTTAATTCATTATGTAGAGATGTCACATATATTGGTGGAAAGATGGAGAAGCACAACTAAACAGAGGGAACTATGACAGAATAGGGATCAAAACCACTTGATATGTATTAATATCAATTCCAGAAAAACAAAGAAGTAGGTAAGATTGAAAGGATATGCTCTCAGGTATAGAGAACCTAGGGCATGACAGCCTGTACATGGCTAGTCAACTACACCCAAAACCCATGCTGCTGGGAATCAACATTCACATAGGGGTATGACAAGGATCATACCATTAGTATGAGCCAAGAGTGGAAATCCATAATATGAGGAAAAATGGATGAAGGAGTTAAACCTCTGAGCCAAAGACAAATCGTATAAAATGTTCTGTTTACACTGATTAACTGATTACTTCTAGAGTTAAAGTTAAAAATAAATCTGAACTAGCAGTTTCTTGACTAACTGGTAAAGAAGGCCATCATAAGCAGTCCTTACTCTCTCATATTTTGACTGCTGTTTTGTTCAGTAGGAACACACCTAGAGACAGAACACTACTTGAAGTGGTAAGTTAACTATGTTATTCATTACCAACAATACTGTAGATGGATCACTTTCTCAATGGGAAGTGAAATATTTTGTTCAGCAGGAACTAGTGAAGAGAGAGATCACTACCTGTAGTGATAAGTTAACAATTTGTTCACTAGGAACTGAGATACAGATCATTATTTTAAACTGTAAGTCAACTGTTTTATTAAGTAGCAATGAGTCAAAGGAGAGACCACTAATTGGGGTAGAAGGTCAGTCATTTTGTGCATTACCAACAATGCTGTAGATAGATCATTATTTACAGTGGTAAGTCACTAGTTTTGTTGAGAAGGAATGAGCTTGGAGACCAATGACTATCTGGAGTGGTAAGTAAACTGTTTTGTGAAAAAGCAACGAGGTTGGAGATAGATCATCACTTCAATTGGAAATACAACTATTTTGTTGGCCTGGCATGGCCTAACCCTTTAAGGTGTGTGCTTCATAATCTGAGGGTCGTGGATTCGCACCCGAGTCACGCCAAACATGCTCACCCTCCCAGCCGTGGGGGCATTATAATGTGATGGTTAATCCCACTTTTCATTGGTACAAGAGTAGCCCATGAGTTGGCGGTGGGTGGTGATGACTAAGCTGCCTTCCCTCTAGTCTTACACTGCTAAATTAGGGACAGCCAGCACAGATAGCCCTCGTAGCTTTGTGCAAAATTCCAAAACAAACTATTTTGTTTAGAAGGAACAGTTTCTAGAATGATCAGTAGTTCCAATAGAAATCACTATCTGCTACAGTAAATCAACTGTTTTGTTAAGAAGGAAGAAGTCTGGAGAGAAATCACTATCTGCTACAGTGAATCAACTGTTTTGTTAAGAAGGAATAAGTCTGGAGAGAAATCACTATCTGCTACAGTAAATCAACTGTTTTGTTAAGAAGGAATAAGTCTGGAGAGAAATCACTATCTGCTACAGCAAATCAACTGTTTTGTTAAGAAGAAATAAGTCTGGAGAGAAATCACTATCTGCGACAGTAAATCAACTGTTTTGTTAAGAAGGAATAAGTCTGGAGAGAAATCACTATCTGCTACAGCAAATCAACTGTTTTGTTAAGAAGAAATAAGTCTGGAGAGAAATCACTATCTGCGACAGTAAATCAACTGTTTTGTTAAGAAGGAATAAGTCTGGAGAGAAATCACTATCTGCTACAGTAAATCAACTGTTTTGTTAAGAAGAAATAAGTCTGGAGAGAAATCACTATCTGCTACAGTAAATCAACTGTTTTGTTAAGAAGGAAGAAGTCTGGAGAGAAATCACTATCTGCCACAGTAAATCAATGGTTTTGTTGAGAAGGAATAATTTTTATCACAATCATTAATATGTATTAGTGAAAATAAATACATTTTAATGAAGTTATATAGTGAAATGTGTAAAATCAGAAGGAAGGACTGCATTATAAACGACAAACCTAAACCTCTGACAAATTATACTAGTTTGTTAGAACTCAAAAACATGTGGGATCTTATGGACTTGAGCACCCACACCTCTCTCTCCTAATTTCTAATTCTATATCTATTGCTACTCTTTATTTCTTATGTGAGAGTGGCAAATGGAGATTAAAACTGATAGATGGTGTATCCCCACTGTAATGTGGGTCCTATTTCTTCAGTCACCTCCAAAACATAAGGTACATATTATAATCCCACACTGTAATTTTTACCTTGGAATATTTTTAGTGCAATGTAAAATATTAATAAACAGTCACTTAAATGAATCATTAAATTCTTACTATTAGTTAATATTAGGCTTTCTTGATGACAAGAAACCTACTTGAAACTAAAATGTATTTCAGAAGAGTTAGAATGGGTATTGACACTTTGAAAGATAAGTGGAGAACAACATTTTGACCTTCCTAGGAAACCTTTAGGTTAATAGAGAAAGTTTGCAACTGAACAATGCTGGCACGTCTTAGAGACGACAGTATAAACAAGTACAGGATTGTGAGTTGGTGATGCAGCTGGATGTAAGGTTATTAATTAGTATTGTGTTCCCTTATATTGGTTTAATTTTAATTTTAGTTGTATAAATAGGGCTTCTTTGATTTTGCATATGTTTCCCTACTTAGCATCTGGATGTTTCCGATAATAATGTGTTTATTACATTTGAAGTGTTCAAAAATGTGTGAAGGTGTTTTGTTTGTGTTCTTTGAATCTAGTTTCCATTTTTCTGCTTGTTTCCCCAATATAGAAGTCATGGCAGTTGTTGCATTGTATTTTATAAATCATGTGTGTAGTTTTTATGTGTAAAAACATGTTCCACATTGTTTTCACATGTAGGAAGTTGTGGGCTTGAGCACCCACGTCTCACTGTCCTAACTTCTATTTCTAATTCTGTATGTGTTGCTACTCTATTTCTTTAATGAGACTGGTGAATGTAGGTTAAGACTGATAGACAGTGTATCCCCACTGCAATGTGGATCCTTTTTCTTCAGTCACCTCCAAATCATTGGGTACATATTATGATCCCACACTGTAGCTTGTACCCTGGGATATTTTCAGTCAATGCAACATTTTTTTATTTAATTTGTTTTCAAGTTATAACAAACAAACACACCCATCATTTCTATTATTACTGATATTCCATTTCTGTCTTTACTAATGCATCATTAATGAAAGAAATAGTTATAACTTGCAAGTGTCAAGGTTTCCCCATTTAAGCCTCTACAGTTTCCCTGGAAGTATATAAACAAGCCTTTGATACATATAAATATCAAAGGTCCCAAAATAAGACACCGATAAAGTTAAATTATAATGGTTATTCTAATCATATGATGTATACTTTATACCATACTCTTCTTCCTACTTAATTAAATTTTTATTCACTTCTGGAATTCTTCCAACTAATACTTTTTTCTTTTTTTTAATTTCGCACAAAGCTACTCGAGGGCTATCTGTGCTAGCCGTCCCTAATTTAGCAGTGTAAGACTAGAGGGAAGGCAGCTAGTCATCACCACCCACCGCCAACTCTTGGGCTACTCTTTTACCAACGAATAGTGGGATTGACCGTCACATTATACACCCCCACGGCTGGGAGGGCGAGCATGTTTAGCGCGACGCGGGCCCGAACAAGCGACCCTCGGATTACGAGCGCACACCTTAACGCGCTCGGCCATGCCAGGCCCAAACATTTTCTAAATATTACTGTAATCATGGCAGCCGCATTATGTTAGTCTAAATTTTACTAATACAGTTCATTGAATATCTTCTAAAAAATAAAAATGAAAAGCTGAGTACAAGTTAATGAAAGTAATTTATTTTCTCTGAGAATAGTAACATTTTATTATTATTTTTCAACAACACAAAATTCTAATATTCCACACTGTGTCCATTCATACATTTTAAAACATGGTTTTGCTCCTTTGCAAAATTTCTTTAATTCTTACGGTTTGAATAATTGAAAATCGCTAAAGATTTTTTAAAACTTCCATTCACTTCACTTGTATTTCTGCTTGAATGTAAAGGAACTTGTGTAATTATTACGGAATAGACCATTGTGTAGTTTTGTGCAAGTGCTATAGAAGTAAAAGTGTTAAATAATTCACATCCGGCAGCATTAACTAACTTTGGTGGAGCAGAAAAGAAGTGAACATTATTAGATTTAGGGAACACAAGTAACATTGGTAGATATTTAAATCTAGCTTTAAACAAGTAAAATTACACTATGTAACACGAATTTTGTTCCTGAATAGTATGTGTTATTTTTAATTGCTTATGTTATAAAAGTATATAAAGTGGCTATTATTCCCTTCAAACTTTATTTTTGTGGCATCGATAATGAAATTTAGAAATTAATCTATACTGCATGTAAAAACGGATAAATTTGCACATTTTCATTTACATAAGATCTGAATAAAACAACATATGAATCAAAAGTTACATGTATATATAAAAACATTCAGTTACACAACCCCCTTCAAACGTGATCAGCTATTGGTTAGTTACCTCGTTCTTTCTTTGTAAACTTGACGATGACCGAAGAAGGTCGAAATGTTGTTTGCTCCTCTACATAAAAAAAAATCTCAAACCAACCGTTTTTACATATATATTTTTCTCTACAAGTGGGTTTTCTCGTCATCACTGAAGATTCACATGTATTTATACCAAAGTTACACGAAAATATTTAAAAGTGTCTCGAGATCTGCAATTATAATGTGAATCACTTTCACGAATCAAACCCCAAATACAGTCTTCCATCATGTTTTTGTTACACACTCCTTTGTAGTAGCAATCAAAGTCTAGTATATCTTGATGGAAGCGCTCGCCTTGATTCTCTGAGTATGCTCTCATGTTCTCCTTGAACTTATTAAGACGAGTGTCACGAATATGGACTTTCAGGGATATCCATCTTGCAGTCCATTTTGCCATAATTCTTCACCAGAGGCTCAACCAGTTCTACATAATTTTTGGCCTTGTGATTACCCAAGAAGCCCCTAACCACTGCAACAAAGCTGCCCAAAGCTTTTTTTTTTCTTCCCTTTGAGCTTCTTCAGGAATTCTGTGCATTCCAAAATTTTCTGTTTTTGTGGTCCAACAAAGACACCAGCTTGACTTTTGCCTCAGACAACTTAGGTAAGAAGTCTCAAAAAGTATTTGAAGGCTGCAAGTTCCTTATCAAGAGCTGTGACATGTCGCTTGATAAAACCCAATTTTATGTGCAACGGTGGGAACAATACCTTCTGAAGGTCCACTAATGGCTCACACTTGACATTGTGCCTCCCCACGGAAAACAAAGCAAGTTAGATATCCTTAGATAACTTTTAGTCGGGTAGATAGACGTAAAAACAAAGAAACATCACTACAAAGATCTTACAACTAATGTATACGTATTATGTTGATATTTTCAGGAGTGTTCGTAACATGTATACAAGATTATCAAACATTAATTTCACTCACTGGAAATCTTGATCTAGTGATGAAAGTTCACGGATAGATGGAGCTAGTGTCAAATAAAAACATGGAAATAAAACAAAATAATAAAAAAGAATAAAATAGCTTGAAAACTCTTATCTCGTTCAAATCCGAAAGATAAGTGAAAATATACATAATAACTCCTGATGACAAGAAACTCAATTGAAATAAAAATATATCTCAGAACGACATTAATGGGTATTGACACTTTTATTGATAAGCAGAGAATGACGTTTGTTCATTTATCCTAGGTTATCTTCTGGTTAATAAAAAGAGTTTTCAACTCGCCGTTGCCGTACAAATGTCTTAGGGACGACAGTATAAATGTGTACGGGATTTATACATATCTCCAGCAACCAATTAGCAACCCTTATAGAGTTCATTGCCACCAAAATTAACTTTATGTTCAATAAACAAAACTACCAACAAATAATTAGCCTTAGTATGGAAAATCCTGTGTCAACAGTTCCAGTCAACATTTTTATAACACAGACTGAATCTCAAGCGGTCAATTCAGCCTTCCATCCACCAATATACTGGTATTGGTACGTTGATGATACAAATGCTGAATTCACATACACAAAATACACACTTAGTTTTTCAATTACGTTAAATTGATTCACCCCTACGTTATGTTCAATTGTGAACAGGAAAAAAAACTCACGAAATAGCATTTTTAACCTTAAGATCACAAGAACTGATATGAAATTTAAACCAGAAATCCACAAAAAAATCACCCATACTGGATTATACATTCCCTGGGACTCGGCTCGTGAAACAAAACAAAAACTCAACATATTAAGAAACCAAGTAAACACAACCACAAAACTATGTATGTTCACCTGATAAAATAAACGGTGAATTAGACAAAATAAAACAAAAAATTTTTATTAACATCAACAAATTTCCTAAAAAAAAACCGTGGAAAAAATCATACGCACACACCTAAACAACAATAAACCCCAAAAAATAACCAACATTTTGAAAAACCTTATAACAAAACACAACATTCCAGTAAACACCAAATTTATTCAAAAACCAGGTACAAAACTAAAGTCTGTTATGAGTAAAAACTACATTGACAAACACAACACCAACATCATTTATAAAATACAAAGCAATAATTGCCATGACTTCTATATTAGAGAAACAAGCGGGAAAATGAAAACTAGTGTCAAAGCACAACAACAACAAAAAACGCCTTCACACGTTTTTGAACACTGCAAATCAAATAAACACAACATTACCAAAGAAAACACCCAGATACTAAGTATGGAAACAAATACAAACAAACGTAAAATGAAAGACGCCCTACTTTTACAGAAACTAAAACCAAAATTAAACCAATATAAAGGAACATCTTTACCCCTATACTAATTAATAACTGTCACACCTGTTGAAACTCTCGTCCTGAAGACTTGTGTCCAGAAACGGTCACTTGCAAACTCTCTTTCTTAACCTGAAGATGACCTAGGAAGGTCGAAACGTTGTTCTCTCCTTATCAATAAAAGCCGTTCTCAAATAGAATGTAGATTACTCAACGTAATGTCACCGTTTTGTAGATTATATTTTTTGTTTTACTTTATTTTGTTTAGTTTCTTTCAATGATAAATTATGCAGAAGTATAAAACTAACGTTTTTATGTTGTTTATAACTTACACTGATGACACAGAAGCACATCGTTTGAAATAGTTCACGTTGTCAATCAACAGAAGTATCACTAGCAACACGTTATTCCTTGGAAAGATTAAACAATCATAAACACTTCTACACCATGATCTTCAGAACACTGTTAAAGGTAATCCCCTCTGAATGTGTGTTTTGATTTGTACCAAAAAGAGTCATTAATAAGTTCAAGTTGTTCCAAAGAATAACTAAAGAGATTTATTTGGTATTTAATGTCAGTGTCAGAGACTGTTTGTGTAATGAAGTGTTTTATATCATGAAAGACATCATTTAATAACATTCGCGCACGTGTGTTTGACTTGGTTTGGTTTGTTTGTTTCGAATTTCGCACAAAGCTACTCGAAGGCTATCTGCGCTAGCCGTCCCTAATTTAGCAGCGTTGAATAGAGGGAAGGCAGCTAGTCATCACCACCCACTACCAACTCTTTGACCACTCTTTTTCCAAAGAATAGTGGGATTGACTGTAACATTATAATGCCCCCACGGCTGAAAGGGCGAGCATGTTTGGTGTGACGGGGATCCGAACTCGCGATCCTCAGATTACCCTTATGCACCTGGCCATGCCGGGCCCGTTTTAATTTGGAATACATTAAGTCGTTAAAAGGTTAATTCACTTTCAAAGACTGACTAACGACAAGTATGTAGTATTTAATGTTACACTTAGATATTAAAACTCACACTACGGCACGTGACCCATAGGTTGCTAGTTGTAAGTACTTACAAGTGCTACAAGTGTTGTGTAATTGAGTGTAGGAATGTAAAGAGCGTATGAAGTGTTTTATATCATGAAAGACATCATTTAATGACATTCGCGCACGTGTGTTTGACTTGGTTTGGTTTGTTTGTTTCGAATTTCGCTTAGATTATAAATATAAAGAGAACCACAAAATTTTTATTAGTTTGTTTTAGTAGCATCTATTTCTGTAGAGGGCATGCATAGATGTTTGAGTATATTTACACAACCCCCTTCAAACATGTGGTCAGCTATTGGTCAGTTATTTCTTTTTTTTCTTTGTGAACCTGACGATGACCGAAAAAGGTCGAAAAGTTGTTCGCTCCTCTACATAAATAAATTTCTCAACCAATGCCAGCCGTTTTAAAATATATACTTTTCTCTACAAGTTGTTTTTATCGTCATCACGGATTAAAAAAAAATGTGTTTGTTTTTTTCCCCAATAACACATAACTAAATACATGAAACCCAGTATATGTGTGTCTGTGTACGTATGAAGACCTTTTCACATCTCAGAACACATCAGTTCATTATATACGTATGGACAACACAAAACCACCCAAGCAAAACATTTAATATACTGAAACGAAACATAAAACATAAAAACTAAAACAATTTAAAGTTTCTATCTTACAGTAAACCAAAGATCTTAAAAAAGATAAACACAATGGAAGCTACACCCGTTAACGAAATAAATACAAAAATAAACAGATACAATGGACGGTACACGTAATTAAACCGATATTTAAAAACATAAAAACAACCCACAATAACAATACATTTGATATTATTACTTTTACTTTAACACTTACTGTAAAGTATCACACAATATTACAGTTTGTTTTTATCACAACTAGAAAATTGTGTATTATTTCAACTTTAAAACACAGAAATAGATGCTGCTAAAAACAAACTAATCAGAAAACAATCGTGGTTCTCTTTATTTTTATATTTCATGTAATACAAACATATAATATACATACGTTTAAACTTGTATATGCAGAATAAATCTACAGAAACATCTCAAACTTGTTTCTCTGTGTTAACTAAGTTTAAGAGAAACTGTCTTTTGTATAACTCTACTTTTAAAATCTTCACTTCTCAGTTTTATATTTCTCTTTTCATTTTCCCTTTCTTTCATTACGTAATTTATAACAGTTGATTGAGCAGTATTGTTTCACTTCTAACCAATATAAATTGTGAGACAAAACAATAAAGTTGAACCACAATACTGTTA
This sequence comes from Carcinoscorpius rotundicauda, assembly GCA_011833715.1. Classification (NCBI taxonomy): domain Eukaryota; kingdom Metazoa; phylum Arthropoda; class Merostomata; order Xiphosura; family Limulidae; genus Carcinoscorpius; species Carcinoscorpius rotundicauda. The sequence goes on along the minus strand of MU034098.1, from coordinate 5,356 downwards.
AATATCTGTATGTAGTAACTATGGAGACGAAATATTAAAATATAAACCGAACTGTGCGAAGAAAGAACAAAATCTTTATGGTCAAAGGTTGCTCACCTCGTATTCCCCGTGTTCTTCGGCCATTACAGTTTGTACGTATAATGTTTTGTATAAATATTTTAAATGTGAATTAAATTCTTGAAATGAGAAACAAAAGTTAGACAACTGGAAACATTCATTTTACTCTACAACCTATGAGAAGGTTAGCAAATACTGGGCTGTTTTACATCACGTCTTACTGGAAAATTTTTTTATAAAAAGTTTTCAGCTTACAGCAAGTACTGCAGGTGAAAAGTGTTCAGGTTGTGCTGATTCAAACAGGCATTTTGTATCTCTTAAATGTGCTGCACTTTGTTAAAGAAAACCAACCAGTTTTCTTTTCTTAAAACTATACTTATAAATTACATCATTAAAGATATAATCAAACCTTCAGGTTCAGTCCTAGTGAAAGCCAGGTTCTTGTTACAAGGAGAATACTTAAAATTATATCTGTGACAAACAAAGGGATTTTATACGTATCATACTTATTTTTGTAATTGTCTAAATCTAGAATACCAAAAGTGGGAATTTTAAATATATTTTTGTTTGTGGTGCCATTTGATAGATATGCCATAGCTTATTTATTGTTTCGGTCACATACACTGATAGATACAGATATACATGCCATATTATAGTAATTAGAAAATGTGACGTTATTGATTCTTTATATTGGACTCACCAAACATATATATCTTCAACACTATATAATGCTCCAATTAGTACTACATAGCCGATACTATGTTGTTGTGTTATTAATTAACTTTGCTTTCACTTAGTGATTTTAGTAAATTTATCATAGTTATTTTTATAACAATTACGCTAACAACTCGATATACTGTGATGGTTTATCGGTGTCTTCTCATCGTCAGACAAATGTCTACAACACTTTTGTTATTAAGTTTTCTCAATTATCTTTGTTGATTTTGAAATTTCACACAATGATACAAGAAGGTTATATGCGATAGCCGTCCTCAATTTAGCAGTGTCATTACCACCCACTACCAATTATTCGGTTACTATTTTACCAACAAGTAATAGGATTGACCATAACATTATCACGAACACAGGGAGAAAGGACAAGCATGGTTGGTGTGATGGGATTCGTACCTGTGACCCTCAGATTACGAATCAAGCGCCTTAATCATCTGGTCATCTTTGCAATGTTTCCTTAAGTAATCATTTAAGGATCATTGATAAGGATATTAAATTTGGTAGAGTGGTCAAGAATAACACTTTTTGGTTAAGTGGTCATTTCAGGTAAGAATAACAATGGTACTATTGGATGATATAACCTGAATATTTGTATTTAGTGATAGTTCTTTTAAAATATTTATTTAGGGCTCAGAATCTAAACATAAATTTATAAAAAGTAGAAAAGGTAGAATTTTCTGTAAAGGAAGAATAGGGGTTAGACAACTTTTTTATTGTTTTCTTGGAAAGTTCCAAATGTTTAATATCTCTTACTATTTGGTTTGGTTTCGTCAGTATAACAGACCATACGGTCTTCATACGTATAAAATATATACAAGCTTCGAGTTAAGAGAAATTCGGATGACTTTAGTCAGAAGAAATCTTGTGTATGAAATGGGGTTAAAACTAATATGGAACTAAAACGTAATTTGTGAGTTATAAAATAACCATTACTAATCATCTACTGCAATGTATCTTTTTTAACATTTTGATCTTTTACTACACCTGATTTTTATCCTTCCACAACTTGTGAGTATCTTCCAGGTTTTGAGTGCACACCAACATATCATATTTTAAACTTTAAGTAAAAAATAATTATAAATCTGTATGAACAGTTTTACTCAGACATACATGGTATCTTTTTCTCGCGCTAAGTTTGAAAACCTGCGGACGAAGACAGAGCTCAACATTTTTTAAATAACGAAATAACAGGTATGAATAATGTTGACAACAAACAGAATATTCTTCGCTAACTTTTAAGGAATTAATTACACTGTCATTCACATTTTAAAATGTGATGTAACGGTATGTTATTGTTGAGTGGCATTTAACAGAATACTTCCTACACAAACTTGGAACAAAAAACATGGAAAACTGACACCCTTTTGACACACTTACTCTAGAGCAGTGGTTCCCAACCTTTTTTATGCCCCGCACCCCTAACAAATTTTCTAGAGTATCACAAAATAACTCAATTTGTTTTTGTCACTGGTAGTAACTTGTGTATCCTTTCAACTTTATCTACAGACATGTATGACTTGTCACATCTCAAAATTTTTCCTCTAAGATGTACACCAACAAACGGTTATACACGTAATCGCGAAAAGCGACCCTTTATTCATGCTCTAGATACAATTTGTTTAAAAAGTTTAAAGGAGAAATTGTTTTTTAAAACTCAACTTTGAACATCTTCTGTCTTTTCCAACTGCTCTCCCTCACTTATCTGTTTTATATTTCTGTCTTCATTTTCCTTACGTCATATATATACAACAATTGATTGACAAGTATTGATCAATACAAACTGAGAAAGACAATATTGAAATTGTTGGGAGTGTGTTGATAGAAACGGTCATTTTCTATCTGTTAAACTTGCTACTGTTTATTGATAAAAACAAGTTTATTTTGTTTTTTAAACTGCGTTTCTAAAAGCACCCCGCTAGTACAGCGGTATGTCTCCGGATTTACAACGCTTAAATTAGGGGTTGGAGTCCCTTTGGCTTCACTGTAAGAAAGCACACACTATTTCTTATAACTATAAGTTACATCAATAAAGATACAATCAAGCTTTCAGGTTTAGTCCAAGTGAAAGCTGGGTTCTTGTCACAAGGAGGGTACTTAACATTCTATCGATCTTAAACAAAGGAATGTTATAAGTATCGCATTTAGTTTTATAATTGTATGAATCTAGAATAGTAAATGTAGGAATTTTTAAGTAGATTTTGATTTGTGGTGACATATGATAGATATGCTATGATGTATTTATTGTTTATGTAGATAGATACAGATAAACACCATCTTATAGTAAGATTAAAAAATATGACGTAATTCTATATATTGAATTTACCAAAAATATTTTATTCAACATTGTAACATGCTACAGTTGTTAATATACAGCCTATAATATGTTGTTGTATTATTAATTAACTTTGCGTTTTGTTCGTGATTTTAGTAAAGTTTCATAATTATAATTATATAACCCACAACAACTTAATACACTGTCATGGTTCACCTAGTATCGTATTATCATTACTAACAACAACTTAATACACTGTGATGGTTCACCTGGTGTCGTATCATCATTACTAACAACAACTTAATAAACTGTGATGTTCACCTGGTGTCGTATCATCATTACTAACAACAACATAATACACTGTGATGGTTCACCTGGTGTCGTATCATCATTACTAACAACAACTTAATACACTGTGATGGTTCACCAAGTGTCGTATTATCGTTACTAACAACAACTTAATATACTGTGATGGTTCAACTGGTGTCGTATCATCATTACTAACAACAACTTAATATACTGTGATGGTTCACCTGGTGTCGTATCATCATTACTAACAACAACTTAATACACTGTGATGGTTCACCTGGTGTCGTATTATCATTACTAACAACAACTTAATACACTGTGATGGTTCACCTGGTGTCGTATTATCATTACTAACAACAACTTAATACACTGTGATGGTTCACCTGGTGTCGTATCATCATTACTAACAACAACTTAATACACTGTGATGGCTCACCTGGTGTCGTATTATCATTACTAACAACAACTTAATATACTGTGATGGTTCAACTGGTGTCGTATCATCATTACTAACAACAACTTAATATACTGTGATGGTTCAACTGGTGTCGTATCATAATTACTAACAACAACTTAATATACTGTGATGGTTCAACTGGTGTCGTATCATCATTACTAACAACAACTTAATACACTGTGATGGTTCACCTGGTGTCGCATCATCATTACTAACAACAACTTAATACACTGTGATGGTTCACATGGTGTCGTATCATCATTACTAACAACAACTTAATACACTGTGATGGTTCACCTGGTGTCGTATCATCATTACTAACAACAACTTAATACACTGTGATGGCTCACCTGGTGTCGTATTATCATTACTAACAACAACTTAATACACTGTGATGGTTCACCTGGTGTCGTATCATCATTACTAACAACAATTTAATAAACTGTGATGTTCACCTGGTGTCGTATCATCATTACTAACAACAACATAATACACTGTGATGGTTCACCTGGTGTCGTATCATCATTACTAACAACAACTTAATACACTGTGATGGTTCACCAAGTGTCGTATCATCATTACTAACAACAACTTAATACGATGTGATGGTTCACCTAGTGTCGTATCATCATTACTAACAACAACTTAATATGCTGTGATGGTTCACCAAGTGTCGTATCATCATTACTAACAACAATTTAATACACTGCGATGGCTCACCTGGTGTCGTATCATCATTACTAACAACAACTTAATACACTGTGATGGCTCACCTGGTGTCGTATCATCATTACTAACAACAATTTAATATACTGTGATGGTTCACCTGGTGTCGTATCATAATTACTATGAACAACTTAATATATTGTGATGGTTCACCTGGTGTTGTATTATCATTACTAACAACAACTTAATACACTGTGATGGTTCACCTGGTGTCGTATCATCATTACTAACAACAACTTAATACACTGTGATGGTTCACCTGGTGTCGTATCATCATTACTAACAACAACTTAATACACTGTGATGGTTCACCTGGTGTCGTATTATCATTACTAAAATGTTTACGACATTTAAATGGGCTATGACTCGTGACTGGGCGGTATGCTGTAGCGGTCAATCCAATTATTTCCTTGTAAAACAGTGTTTCGTGAATGGTGATCACTTGGTACCTTTCCTCTTTTCTTTCACTGCTAAATTGTCGACGGCTATAGCAGATAGCCCTCGTGTAGCATTTAGCCAAATTTAAAGAAACCAACAGTGTCTTTAGACAAAACTGATAAGCTAAAATGTGACGTAATGGTATGTTATTGTTTAGTGGTTCTTAACAGAACACTTCCCATACAAACGTGAAACATCAAACATAGTAAACTAAAACTCTTTTGACACACCTACTCTAGAACAACCCTTTATTTATAACCTAGGTATAATTTGTTAAGAGAAATTGTCTTTTTTATAACTCAACTTTGAGCATCTGATTTTTCCCACTGCTATCCCTCACTTATCTGTTTTATATTTCTATCTTC